>ML795180.1:262088-281261 GCA_009831015.1 Picea engelmannii
AATTATAATTAATAAAACTTAACAACTAATCCCTAATTGCTAACAATATTAATCAATATCACCTTTAATCCATAACCAATATAGCCTCTAACTAACCCTAACAACCCATATCACCCTTAAATAGTATAACTACTAATCCACCCTTATAAACCCCTACCCTTATGACACCTATAATCTCAACTATCTTATATAACACCTAAAACCAACATAAATCCCACCCCTCAACCATTATCCCTCATAAATTTTATAACTCCTAACATCAAGATATTTATAACTTCATGCCCCTTAACATTTATATCCATTAGCCACTATAAATCCTAACCCATATAACCTCCAAAACATCTAATAACTAATAACTTATTTCTATATATTCATAATCCTTGATTCTGATAACATTTATCACACAAAACCCTTATCCCTATAACGACTAATTTCCTCTAAAGAACTATCACGATTATCCCATATGGCTTGAACCGCTACTTACTAGTATAACCATTAATTAACTCTTATAACCTCAACCCATTATAATTGTATAAGCTGTAGCACTTATAATGCTTAAAGTTCATAATTCATAAGCCCTACTATTTGTTGCCCTTAACCCATATAACATTTAACCCTTATAACACCAAGCACATAACTCTTATAACATGTAACCCCTAACCCTTGTAAAAACTATAACCCCCAATCCTTAAAATGATTAAACCCTATAAACTTAAACCACTAACTCTTATAACTTATAATATTCTAACTTCCATAACCTTATAATCCTTAACCATTATAACATCTACCCCACCTGATTCCCAACACCTATAAAATCTATAGAAATTTATCTCTATTATCCCTTACATCTCCAACCCCTATCACACCCAACCCATGTAATATTAGGAAACCTTAACCTTGGTGACTATTAACCCATATAACCCTTAACCTATAACCTATGAACTTATAAGACTTAACCCCTATCATGATTATCCCTTAACTCTTATAATTCTTATTGGATGTAATCATTATAACACATAATGGATTTAACTACTATTAGGCCCACTCAAGTTGTACTCCTATGACCATTAACAAGTATACCCACTATAACCATTAAAACCTATAGCTCCTAACTCATATAATGGACATTTATCATAATCACTATCACCACTAACCAATTTAATTCCTAACCTCTATTAGTATGTACATGTTTCTAAAGTGTGTGCATGTTCTATAATGCATGTGCTTTATGTGTGCTTTATTTGAAATTAATTTTTTGGGCTCCTCACCTCACCAACTCGTTTGCATACTTAGTTGCTTGGGATTTAGATTACTTGGTTTCTTCGGATTTAGCTTCTACATAGGAATTAATGGTTTGGTCATCATTGTATGTGTCTAGTCTAACCCTCCCATACTGTCATTGTCTTCCCCATTCATATTAATTATTCTATAGGATTGTTGTTTGATTGTGTGAGTCATGTTTGAGTTTGGAAATCCTCCCATACTGTCATTGTATGTATCTAATCTAACCATGTGAAATTTTAGTCCATAGAAGCACAAATTGAAAAACTTTCAACGTTGGCCCCATTCACATGTTAATTATAAGAGGGATCAATTACACGAGTAGGCACACCTTATTGTTGGCTTTTGATAGAATAACCAAAGAATATTTGATTGTCAATTTTTTTGTTTGACTCATGGTTGAGTCCGGAAACCCTTATGTTTATCCTCTTTTTATAATCGATACTGCTCTCTATTAGGCTCCGCAATTGCATGTTGGACAACCTTTTGAATGATATTTGTAACTAAAGGAGCTAACCTGATCCTAATTCATGCCATAGAAAACCAATAAAGCCTCACGATCCCAATGCCCATATGCCTCCAACCTTGTGATCTAATGATCGTTGGGTGGCAACTGTCATGAAGGGTGATGACTAAGACTAGGGGCAACTATCAATTCAAGGCTAGGAATGACTAGGCCCACATCAAGTGAAGGAAGAAAATTTTCAAGGTACATGTGTTGTCCCATTCCATGTAAACAACAACGAATCCATTCACTGAGAACACTAAAACCCAACAAATCGATGACTCCACTAAATTAGGGTTTATGGTTTACATGATGAATTGATGATGGAACAAAGTGGGCATGTGAGTGAAATTTGAGTCCAAAAACCCTCCCATATCGTTAAGGAATGTGAATAGTCTATCCATGTCAAATTTCAATGCATTTAGAAATAGTTTGAAACAATTTCAACGTTGGCCCCATTCACAGGTCACTATTGCCCATGTCTAGTCCTAGTACAATTTCCTTGTAAAATTTGTATAAGATATTTGTAAAATGATAATTTTGAAGGTGCTAGGCCTATTCCTACGCACCACAATGAGATCACCTCTCATTGACAGTCAGTGTATTGATCCCTTTTAGTTTTGGGTTGTTAGTATTTTCAATTGCACGCACCTTTCAATCTAGTCAAAGTTCAATTAATGTCTCTTGTTACTGTAGGGTTATAAAGATTCATGATCCCAATGCCCATATGCCTCCAACCTTGTGATATAATGATCGTTGGGTGAAAACTGTCATGAAGGGTGATGACTAAGACTAGGGGAAACTTTCAATTCAAGGCTATGAATGACCAAACCCACATCAAGTGAAGGAAGAAAATTAAGAAGGTACATGTGTTGTTCCATTGTTGGCGTGAATTTGATCTGACCAGGGTCCTTCTCAGGTTACCAACAAAAGGTACCGTGTAGTCTAGAGAACTGGCATTTCATCTCCTCCAAAGAGAAAAAGTCTCACCCAAAGTGCTGCTSAGACATAAATATAGGGAAGGGTAGGGAAAATACTAAAGAGAATCCATATATCATTCATAACTCATTCCTGTTCTTGCGCAAGAGGCAACATCATATCTGAAAAATCTAACTGCAAGAATTGAACCTACTTACATTATGAACAAMAATTAACCATAGAACCATCAAACATAACTCATAAACCATAAAGGAACAATGTAATGCATAAGTAAACATACAAAGACACATCATATTTTGAAAATTTGGTTCTCCTTCATCATATTATCTCAGAGATCTTTCTTGCATTATAGACTCAGAATTACATAGAAATGTTCAATACAGACTCTTGGCTCTAGGCCTTAGCCACAAAGTTGTAATTCCTGAACTGATAGGTCTCGTTCATTACAGACTCTACTCTTCTCGACTTACAATAGGTAGAAACAACTAATCCAAAAATCCTGAGCGACTCCGATAGACATGAATAAACCCAACTCTAGTCACTCATCCATGAATGAACCAACGAATTGAACAAACAACCACAACACCCCAACCCTTTTACAATTATATTCAGTTCTATATATAGCTAGGTTATGTCTTCCTATTCGACTTTCTTTCTTTCTTGGTCTGTTGCAACTGTTTGTTGCTTAGCTGGTGTTGCGCTAGCTTCCACAACTACTTTCTGTTATTATTCCTTCCAGCCTCTGATGAAGTTTACGTGGCTCATGCTTATTCAAAACTTGCACAATTATTTCTCAAAAATGAAGGGCCCAACAGGCTCCGACCACAATCCTTGAATCATCCTCGAGTCAAGTGCTTGGTTCTTTCACATTCTCCAGGAGAAACTGTTGTTTTCCCCTATCCGACTTTTCTTCTTCTTTGGGTTCTTCTGTTTCTTCTTTTTCATCCTTTACCTCCTCAAATGAAGGGCCCAATTCTGGAACCAACTCTAATGCTCTGTGCTTTACTCCGTGAAAGATTTCAACTTTGTCCTGCCATTTCCAGGCGAGGAGTGATGCTTCTGCCATGAACTATTGGGTCGTCTCTTTGTTGTACTTATTTGGCTTGGATGCAACTAATGAGTTCCATTCGGAGTCAGTTGTTGCATTGACCTGGTGCATTTTCATATAGGCAGTTTGAATTACCGGTCGAAAATCGCGCAGCTCTTTCTTGGCTATAGACTGTGCTTCATAGAGTGAATTTAGTTCGTTGTCGGCCTTCTGGATTTGGTCGAACTTCTACTGCTGCTCTATAGGGTCCATTGTGACCGCAAATTTCTCATTCATCACCTGAATTTTTGTTCTGATCGCCTCTAAAACCTAATTTCATCGAGCGATGATGCCCATCGAGTCGCTGACTTCTCTGAAGATTTTAGTGCAGTCTGCAGTGTGTTTATGGAGTGTTGCTCTGGCGTTGTTGCCTTGCAATATTATCTCCTGCATTTGATCCTGGAGCTACTGGGGCTGTTGTTCTGCTTCTTGCTAGACTTGTTGAAGCTTTGTTTGTATATTCTCTGTGCGAGTAGCGAGCTGTGTCCATGCTTCTTGTAATAGCTCGATTTGTTTCTCTGGTTCTCTTATTTTGCTAGCTTCGAGTAGGTCGGGCGCAACCTTCCGAATCTATGGCCAGACTTTTTCAAATTTTTCCTGCACTTTTTCCAGTTTGTGCTGGGCTAGGAGTCTATCAATTTTTTCTTCCATTCTACATGTTTGTGCAACTAACTATTATTTCTTCGCGAGCTCGACTGAGCTCTCGGCATCCTGGAGCCATTGCTCTAGTTGGTCCATTGAGGCTCTGATTAGACCAAATAATTGTGATGTTGGCCATTGTACCAGGTCTGTAGTTGAAGGAGCTACATCAGTGGGTGCTCTCGTCTGTAGAGGGAGTCTGCTGGCTGTTGAATGGTCCGAACGGGTTTCTACCTCCTCCTCCGTTGATGGCGCTGGTGCAATACTCAATCTTAGGTTTGCGGGTAAGAGCGTCAAAACCTCGGTTCTGGTTATGTAGATCTGCATCAATTATGCACATTATTGGGGGTTCTGGAGAACTTGTGCCATTTGCGCTTGCATGGTGGTCGTATATAGCTTCATTGTTGATTCTGGCTCATTGTGCGCATCTGGTATCTCTGTATCTTCTAGTACTTCGACATCCTGTTCTGTGATTTCTTGGGCACCCTCACCCTTGGGTGGTGAGGGGATTTGCTAGTTACGGTCATGTTCTAGGTCTTCTCTGCTTCATATGGATTCTTCCTGTGCCGAAGACTCAGGTTTTTGTTCCTAGGTGTTCAGATTCATAACATCCCGCATTGTGCTCTGCCCTGCAGTTTTGTGGTCGGGGTTGGGAACTTTTGATCTAGGCTTGGGGGATTCTCTGGCTATCCGTGAGGGTTTTTTTCCTCTGTCTCTAGCTGGTCGAGCTGCATCAGCTCTGAGGGTGTGGTATGATGTTGAATGGCGGTGAGGAGGTTTGGTAATTGGAGTGGTAGTGGAGGGGGCTCAACAATGATTGTGGACATAAATGTTTCAGGGTCCGAGTCATATTGAATGTCAATGATAGTGGTGGATTTGGTCATGATGTGGGTCCGGGGAGTAGCAAATGCACAGGGTTGTGAGTTCAGGGGTTTGTTCAGTGAGACCTCTGTTTTGGGCTTATTCACCATTGGTTTGATCCCAAGCACAACGCCCAGGATTTGGCTGACCTGCGCACCTATCAACACAACATCGTCCAGTANGGGGGGGGGGTATTTTCCTCTGCTCCAACTGAAGTGTTTCTTCTTCCTCCTATGAATCTATTTGTGTCAGAGCGTCTGGCTTCTTCAGCTCGGGGCCTAAGCTCGGTCCCTCTCCTGCTTCCTTGTCTTTTTTCTTGAGCAGCTCGGCAGGCAAAATGTAATGCATTCCTGATTTATGCGGGCTGCATTTAACTCCTCACCATGACATGACCTCCTTATCGAAAGCTTCCTCATCCAAATAGAATGGTAGAGGCCATGTGTGGAAATGTTCTCAGCTAGCATGTCTCGACCAGATGCATGTGTTGTGCTGGTTCATGCTGAAGGCGATATTCCTCGTGTTATTATTGAGGATGTCCTACAGGATGCACAGCCTTTGCATTGCGTCTATTATAGCATTATACCATTTTTCAAATGATGCATTGTTGAGTGTTGTGTTCTCCGAGTCTGGTCTGGACTGCCATGGCTCAAACATATTTGCCAGGCACCCTTTATCTGGTATTTCTAGTTGTCTTCCCATGTGTGAATTCCATTTTAGCATTGCAAATTCCACAAGTAGGTATCCATAGGTAAATGTGCCTCCTCGCAGGCTACTAGTAGTTCCTCCAGCAAGAAACTACACCCATTGAAAACTGCTCCCTGTGTGCATAAGTTGGCAATTGATAGTGCATCTAAAGTGCATTCTCCCTTATAATAAGACCTCATAACCTTGCTGGCTATGACGTAGCATCCAGTTCGGATTGTTTTGGGCAGTATTGGTTCAATGACTGATGTGCGTCCTCCTCTCTTTGTGTTAAACTTCTAGTAGAGGCTAAGCTCGCCTTTTTTCTTCCCATGCTTGTCGGAGCCCTGAAATACATTCGACACATCCTCTCCTTCGGAGGATAGTCCATTAAGTTGCTTCATATCTTTTTCATGGATTGGATACTGCTTATCCAACCATAGACTTCTGTCATGCACTCTTCTTATCAGAAATTTTGTGCAACGCACAATTTCACCTATGGTTCCAAAGACTGGTAAGTCTCTCAGGTTCATGATGGTGGATTTAAATAGGTTGATGAACTCATTTTTCAGTATAAATTTCATATCTCCAGTTCCATCTAGGGCTAACTCCCAAAATACATCTAGGTGCATCTTTGGGAACAAGGCTAAATCTGTGAGGTCAAGGTCAAGTAACTTGACATTCTCTACCTTCCCTTTGAGATCACCTATAATATCGACCTGGGGGTCGTAGATATCATCTGATACTGCTTCTTTATTCATGGTGCTCTATATTTCTGTGGTTCTCGGCATTAGCGCTTCTTTGAGAGTTAAAAACTAGGGCTACGTTTATAGTCTTGGCAGTGGTCCTAACTGGTTTGCACGACTGAGTTCAGAAATGGCTATGCTTGTTTTAGAAATAATACCTTCTTGACTGGGTTCTAAGATTCTTATGTCTGGCTTAACAGGTAAGTTTTAGCAATAACTGCTCCTCATCATGACCGTATAGATGCAACAGGGTGTGAGTTCTCCGATGGGACGGTTTGATCAAGGTAAATTCGATTGGGCGATCTTGGTATTTACTCGTTTGGGTGGAATGGGGACGTGGCCGAATTGAGATCATTCTGTTTGCTAGGTGGGTGTCCCAGTGCAAACTTCGATGGAATCTTGGCATAATGTGGCTTTATGGCTTAACGGGAGACAGTCAAGGTACTGGAATGGAAATAAAGGGTGTGATTGGACTGGGTTTGCATGGCTTTTAACTTAGATTGGATTGGGATTCATGGCCCCTCCGAACACAAAGGTTGTCCCCGTCATCTTTAATGACTGTCATTAATGGAATTTCTCATGCTTCAAGTTATGTACTGCTGAGTCGTTAGCTCTGTATCAACCAACACTTAAACAAAACAAATGAACTATGTGTTATGGCGCAACACTGCGCACATGGACATTATTAACTGAATTTACAAAATTTCAGAAAGAAAATGAAACTCAAATCTAACTATTGTACAAGCTTCGTCAGACTAGAGATATTGTCCTTCTTCTCCGTTTTGAGATAGGTAGGGCTTCACGCGAGCGCCATTCGCCCATCCTGGTCATAGCACACCATCCAGTTGCATGCGTTAGACTTCTCTTGATGGTCGGATCTCCGCAACTAGGAAGGGTCCCAACCAGTGGATATGCAGTTTGCTAGGATGCTTCTGGTATCAGTTGTCGTAGAGTAACACCTTGTCCCCGTGTGTAAATACCTTGGTCTTAATGTGTCAGTCGTGCCAAGATTTTTGTCTTTCCTTTTCAACCGACTAATGGAATTCTGCTAGAAATCTAGTTGCTTCGAGTTCTTGTAGCTCCGCAAGTCTCTACGCCACTGATTCTTCATATGTCATACATGTGGCTTGTGTGATATATAGACTTGGAGTGATGAACTCTACGGGCACCACTGCTTCTTTTCCATAAACAAGCTAGAACGACGTGTATCTGTGGATTTTTTTCATGGTTGTCCTGTAGGCCCATAGTACTACTGGAACTCTATTATCCCAGTCCTCTTAGTTTGTGCAACAGACCTTTGTTAATCCCTTTTCCAAGATTTTGTTGAAGGTTTCGACTGTTCCGTTGGCCTGTGGGTGGTATGGAGTGCTCTCTTGACGTTGAATAATAAAATCTGCTATAAGGGTTGCTATAGTGCTGCTAATGAAATGAGTTCCTTGATCGTTGTTTTAGGGTAATTATATTTTCGAAGCAAGTAATGATATTTTCGAAAATGAACTTGGCAGCAGTATTCGTCGAAAAATCCTATACCACTACTTATTCTTCCCAACGAGTAAGGTAATCAGTTGTGGTAATGATGTACCTTCCCTTCGAATGTTTGGCCATGGGTTTGATTGGCCCAATAAAGTCAACTTCCCATTTCTCAAATGCTGGTAGTGCTCTAACAGGTTGTAATGGAAGTTCACCTCAACGTGATGGCTTGCCCACTCTTTGAAAAACATCACACGATCTGGTGTATGCTTTTGCATCTTTGAAAATTGTTGATCACCACAGTCCTGCCTGTAGGAATTTCTGTGCTATTGTCTTTCCTCCTACGTGTCCTCTTGCAATTCCACTACGACATTCCCAAAGTATATCTTGCCTTTCATGATCTAGGACACATCATCTGAGGATGTTGTCTAGTCCTAGTTTACACAATTTCCCGGTGATCAGATGATAATCTTCTACTCTAACGACCATATGGAATTTATGGGTTGCGGAATATGTTTCAGGACATGCCCCTATACTGAGAAAGATTTCTATGTCCTCCACATATTCTGGTATGGCCTAGATACTGAACAAATCTGCATCTGGGAGCTGGTCCTCCACTGCTCCACCACTTTCTCCTGAATCTAGTCTGGATGGATGGTTGGGTTCGACGTTGCATGATCTTGGCTTGATTATGACTTCAAAGGAAAATTCCTAAAATAACAACAACCATCTGCAAATTCTTCCTTCCAACAGAGGTTTGTTAACTAGGTATTTTAATGTTGAATGATTAGTAAAGAATTTGAAATGAGACCCTAACAGATAATGTCAAAATTTTTGTAAAGCACATATCATTGCTAAGCCTTCCCGTTCTGTCATTGTGTAGTTGTGCTCTGCTTGCGACAAATTGTGACCAACAAAGTATATGGGGTGATCCATAGCTCCATCTCCCGGTTGCATTAAGATATCTCTTAAGGAAATTCCTGAAGCATCCACATGGACGTGGAATTCCTTCTCCCAGTCTAGGAATATCAGAATCGGTGCTATAATGAGTTTCTCCTTAAGTGTCTCAAAGTTTTTGTCACATTCAAGAGTCCACCGGAATGTTTCAGCCTTTTTCAGGAGGTTTTCCAAAGGTGCAGTATTGTTGGCATATCTTTGGATGAAATTGCGATAGTAACCTGTGTGTCCGAGTGTGGAGCGCAGTTGTTTAGCACTTGTATGTGGCGACATATTCAAATTAACCACAAATTTAGCTGGGTCTACCGATACTCCTTCTCAACAGACTATGTGGCCCAACAAATTTCCATGTGGCATGCAAAAGATACACTTCCTGAGGTTTAATGAGATTTTTAACTTTCTGCATCTGTCAAACATTAGCCTTAGCAGTGCTACATGTTTCTTAAGAAGACTATATATTTTCCAGTCATCCATATAAACTTCTATGAACTTGTGAATGAAATCTCTAAAGGTTGCTATCACAATCCTGGAGAAATCTGTAGGGGCGTTCTTTAACCCAAATGGCATCACATTGTATGCAAAATATCCCCATTCGGTAATGAAAGTGGTTTTTATCTTGTCCTCTTCTGCAATCCTAACTTGATGGTATCCTGAAAATCCATTTGAAAATGAGTATGCTTCCTTCCCCACAACCTATTCTAGTACCTCATCGATAAAGGGTATTGGGAAAGGGTCATGCACACAGGCATAATTGAGGCATCTTTAGTCCACACAGACTCTAATATCCTCAGTGTCTTTCTTTCTTTGAATGACTATCAGGATGATCCATTCTGCTTCGTCTACCGGAAAAATGAGACCTGCTTCTAACATCTTATCAATCTCCTTCTTGAATTTCTCTTTTACTCTTGGGTTAAGATGGTACGGCCTATGTATGACAGGCTTGGATACTAGTTTTAACTTGATATTAATTTCTCCGATAACTCCTTTGATTCCCTTCAATTCTAAAAAGGTCTTTGGGAACAAATCTTCGTATTCCCGTAGTAAAATTTGTATTTCCTGACTGGTTTGCTCATCCCAGTAATCTCCCAGCAAAGCTATTTTGGGTTTCTCTTCGGTCCCTATGTTAAGATTCTACAATTTCAAAGGGTGATTGTAGGAACTATCGGTCTGGCTAGGTATGATGTCTTGGATTTCTCTGTTCCCCTCGGTCTCTTTGATGGCTAGGTTTCTCAATTCTTCTAATTCGTCTAGGCTTTTTGAAGCTTTGCTAATCTGATAACATTCTATAGGATTTTCAATCAAGGGTAAGTGGAGTTTAATCTGAATTTATTGAGTATGCTTGGGACACACTACAAATTCTGATCTGTTATTACTATTAGCTATAAAAAGAAATTCTTTAAACTTTTGCAGGACTAGTCCAAGCTCGGGGTACTTACTTGTGAATGAGAAGCCTTTGCAAAATTGAGCTGCAAGTGTCTGCCAATCGCAGGTGTGTCATCTAGTTTCCTCATGTACAAACCAAGATTTCGGGATTGAGCCTAGAGAATGGGGGAATACCTAAACCCAGAAGTGAGAGGGTATCTCCGTAGCCTGCCACTGTGCCACGCACTGTTGAATGTGTATCCTAGGGTCCGATTCTCCGCTGAAAAGTTGTGCAACTTGGAGATCCGTCTACATTTCTGATTCTAACTTCTCCCTATTCCAAAACCTATACTTGAGGGATTGCTTCACCTCATCCCAAGTGTTGAGTGCAACTTTATGAGTAGCCCACCATCTGGTGGGGGTGTTCTGGAAAGCTATATCTAGTACCAAGATTCTTTTATCTTCCCCCACAGTTTCTTCCATATTCTACAAAACGTTGTCTATATCTGAGGTGACATCATATATTGGGTGTTCTCTGAATTCGATCCAAACCCATCTGGTCATTCTGATAGTTGCGCATCTTCTTGAGAATCTTTCATGCAAACCTTGTTGCCAACTACCAAAATCCAGTTCTGAATCTTCGTCTACTAAATGTATACTTTTCCAACGTACCAATCCATCAGCCGTAGGGTTTATGTAATCATTTCTTGTCCTTGTCGTTACAGTGTACAACTAATTTAGGTCTTCTCCTTCCATATTATTGTCTGTTGGTTTTAACATCCGAAGCGAGTAATGCTATTTTCGAAAATGAACTTGGAAGTAGTATCCATAGAACAATCCTGTACCGCTGCTGCTTCTACCCAATGAGTAACGTAATCAGTTGTGGTAACGATGTACCTTGCCTTATAATGTTTGGTTGTGGGGTTGATTGGCCCAATGAAGTCAACTGCCCATTTCTCAAATGTCGGTAGCTCTCTAACAGGTTGTAATGGAAGTTCATCTCGGCATGATGGCTTGCCCACTCTTTGAAAAACATCACATGATATGGCGCATGCTTTTGCATCTTTGAAAATTGTTGTCCACCACAGTCTTGCCTGTAGGAATTTCTATGTTGTTTTGTTTCCTCCTACGTATTCTCCTGCAATTCCACTATGACATTCCCAGAGTATATCCTGCCTTTCATGATCTAGGACACATCGTCTGAGGATGTTGTCTAGTCCTAGTTTATACAATTTCCCAATGATCAGCTGATAATATGCTGCTCTGATGACCATATGGCATTTATGGGTTGCAGAATATGTGTTGGGACATGCCTCTGTACTGAGAAAGATTTCTATGTCCTCCAAATATTCTCGTATGGCCTCGATCCTAAACAAATCTACATCTGGGAGCTACTCCCCCACTGCTCCGCCACTTTCTCCTGAATCTAGTCTGGATGGATGGTCAGGTTCGATGTTGCATCATCTTGGCTTGATTATGACTTCAAAGGAAAATTGCTGAAATAACAACAACCATCTTCAAATTCTTCCTTCCAACAGAGGTTTGTTAACTAGGTATTTTAATGTTGAATGATTAGTAAAGAATTTGAAATGAGACCCTAACAGATAATGTCTAAATTTATATAAAGCATAGATCATTGCTAAGCCTTCCCATTTTGTCATTGTGTAGTTGTGCTCTGCTTGCAAAAAATTCTGACTCGCAAAGTATATGGGGTGATCCATAGCTCCATCTCCCGGTTGCGTTAAGATAGCTCCTAAGGAAATTCCTGAAGCATCCACATGGACGTGAAATTCCTTCTCCCAGTCTGGGAATATTAGAATCAGTGCTATAATGAGTTTCTCCTTAAGTGTCTCAAAGGCTTTGTCACATTTGGGAGTCCACCAAAACGTTTCAGCCTTTTTCAGGAGGTTTTCCAAAGGTGTAGTAATGTTGGCATATCTTCGGATGAACGTACGATAGTAACCTGTGTGTTTGAGTGTGGAGCGCAGCTCTTTAGCACTCATATGGGGTGACATATTCAAAATGACAAAAACTTTAGCTGGGTCTTCCAATACTCCTTCTTGGAAGACTATGTGGCCCAACAAATTTCCATGTGGCACACAGAAGATACACTTCCCGAGGTTTAATGATATTTGTAAATCTCTGCATATGTCAAACATTAGCCTTAGCAGTGGTTCATGTTCATTAAGAAGACTATATATTGTCCAGTCATCCATATAAAATTCTATGAACTTGTGAATGAACTCTCTAAAGGTTGCTATCACAATCTTGGAGAAAACTGCAGGGGCGTTATTTAACCCAAATGGCATCACATTGTATGCAAAATATCCTCATTCGGTAATGAAAGTGGTTTTTTTTTTCCTCTTCAACAATCCTAACTTGAAGGTATCTTGAAAATCCATCTGTAAATGAGTATGCTTCCTTCCCTGCAACCTATTCTAGGACCTCATCGGTAAAGGGTATTGGAAAAGGGTCATGCACATAGGCAGAATTGAGGTGTCTGTAGTCCACACAGACTCTAATATCCTCAATGTCTTTCTTTCTTTGAATGACTATCACGCTAACCCATTCTACTTCTTCTACCAGAAAAATGAGACCTGCTTCTAACATATTATCAATCTTCTTCTTGACTTTCTCTTTTACTCTTGGGTTAAGACGGTATGACCTATGTCTCACAGGCTTGGATACTAGTTTTAACTCGATATTCATTTCTCCCATAACTCCTTTGATTCCCTTCAATTCTGAAAAGGTCTTTGGGAAAAAATCTTCATTTTCCCGCAGTAAAATCTATATTTCCTAACTCGTTTGCTCATCCCAGTAATATCCCACCAAAGTTATTTTGGGTTTCTCTTCGGTCCCTATGTTAAGCTTCTGCAATTTCAAAGGGTGATTATAGGAACTATCGGTCTGGCTAGGTATGGTGTCCTGGATTTCTCTGTTCCCCTTGGTCTCTTTGATGGCTAGGTTTCTCAGTTCTTCTAATTCGTCTAGGCTTTCTGAATCTTTGCTAATATGATAACATTCTATAGGATTTTCAATCAAGGGTAAGTGGACTTTACTCTGAAGTTCTTGAGTATGCTTGGGACACACTACAAAGTCTGATCTGTTATTACTATTGGCTATACAAATAAATTCTTTAATCTTTTGCAGGACTAGTCCAAGCTCGGGGTACTTGTGAATGAGAAGTCTTTGCAAAATTGAGTTGCCAGTGTCTGCCAATCGCATGTGTGTCATATAGTTTCCTCATGTACAAACCAAGCTTTCGGGATTGAGCTTAGAGAATTGGGGAATACCTGAACCTAGAAGTGAGAGGGTATCTCCGCAGCCTACCACTATGCCACGCACTGTTGAATGTGTATCCTAGGGTCCGATTCTCCGCTGAAAAGTTGCGCAACGTGGAGATCCATCTGCATTTCTGATTCTAACTTCTCTTGATTCCAGAACCTGTACTTAAGGGCTTGCTTCACCTCATCCCAAGTTCTGAGTGCAGCTTTATGAGTAGCCCACCATCTAGCAGGGGTGTTCTGGAAATCTATATCTAGTACCAAGATTCTTGGTATTCTCCCATAGTTTCTTCCATATTCTGCAAAACGCTATCTATATCTGAGGTGCCATCATATATTGGGTGTTCTCTTACTTCGGTCCCAACCCATCTGGTCATTCTGATAGTTGCGCGTCTTCTTGAGAATATTTCATGCAAACCTTGTTGCCAACTATCAAAAGCCAGTTTTGAATCTTCATTTTCTATCTGTATACTTCTCTTGCTTACTGATCCATAATCCATAGGGTTTATGTAATCGTTTCTTGTCCCAGCTGTTACAGTTTACAACTGATCTAGGTCTTTTCCTTCCATATTATTGTTTATTGGTTTTATGTACCTCGGTCCTACATATGGATCAAAAGGTTGAACTACCTTGATTACCTCATCTTCAAAAGTCATGGTGTCTTTCTTTAAGTCAATTACTGCATAATTTTCGTAGGCCCAATCGATGCCAAGTAGCGCAGGGTAGGGGTCCTTGTCTCCCATGATCTCAATGACTTCAATGTCAGCCACTGTTTTTACTCCTGCTACATCGATTTCCACGTTCTCTAGTCTTCCTATGGGAAAGATACAATATTGGTTTTCCATTCTTAACTGAATTGGGGAATATGTCAGTCTCGGTTTGCCTAACACTGCCCAGGTCTTCTTGGGCAGAATGTTCACATTTGACCCTAGTTCCAACATGACGTATTTAATTTCGAATTCTTCTAACTAGGATACCATTTAGAATTCTTTTCCAGTCCTTACTTTTCGTTGTTGGAATCTCCGAGTACTGTTCTTAGGAAGGTTATCTTGAATCCTTTCTTATGAGGTTTTTTCATTCCCTAAGACTAGGTATAGCGTATTGCACAACTTCTCTGTCAGTTGATCATTCCCCAGAATGTTAGAGAGTAATTGAAACTAGAGGTCAACTGCGTTTTGAGGTTGCTCAGGTTGTCTTGGTATGCCTACAGGGTTTCTGGGTGCAGGGGGTGAAGCAAGGACTTGTGCAACCTTAGGGTATACAATCGGCTGAGGGGGATTCTCTTGCATTTCATGATTAGGAGTATCTGGAATACTTCTATGGAATCTTTAAAGAACAATTTTTTCTTTAGGGGGTCGTACTTGACTTCTTGAGGTGCTTCTTTTTGAATCTAAGTTAGAGTATCAGCATCATCTCCTCTCTTCACTCCTCTTTGAGTGACGATGTTAAGGTTTGGAAATTTCCGCTTAGAAATTCTCTTGATATCTGAACTTATAAGGTTAGTTCCTCTTTGTCGTACTCTATCTTCCCACTTTGCAATTAGCTCTAGGCAGTCTTCAGTTGCATGTTCGTTGGTTCTGCAGTGAGAGCACCATGGTCGCCTTGGATGAGGACAATATCTGGCCAAGTGAACTTGTTCATCACAGTTGTAGCATATTCTTGGTCCTCTTCCCCCAATTTTCCCTCCTCTAAAGTCTCCTCCAACTCCACCTCCTCAACCTCTTCCTGGTCCCTACGGGTTTTCATTCACCCTGAATGTTGTTCGGTCTAGCCTTTCCGCAAGAGCGTCCAACGCTCTACATTAATTGGTAGTATGCATGGTGGATGCATAGAAATCGCAGTGTAGTATGTTTGGTGCTATCAAATACTTCTGCATGATGGGGGACTACCTTGCTCCATGCCCATGGATTTGAAAGATATCACAATATTCCACTATTGGTGGTGCTTGGTCTCCTGGGAAAGCGTGATATGGGGTGGGATGATGGAATGGTGGGTTCATTGATACTTGCGCAACTCCTCCATTGGGTCCTGGTGGGGTTACCATCAGATTATGAGGAGGCCCCAACCCCCTTACTCATGCACATTCATTCTCCAAATGACCTTTCGTATAGCATCCAATGCACCAAACCTGTGGTCGTCCTGGTTTGGGTATCATAAGCTATTGAATATTTTATGTAAGTGCTGATATCTTCCCCTGTATTTGTTCTATATTCACATCTATTGGGGGTCAGGTTACTCTCAAAATCCTAGGGTGTCCCATCAGGGCTTCAATCTTCATAGGTTGTTCCAAGGAGTCTGTTGATGTGGCTATTCGCTGTTGTGTTAGCGGAATCCGAGTTAGGGGTAGAAGTCCTTGAATGTACCAATCCCTTTGATGTTATTCATGGATTGGATGTGCCAACCTTCCTATGGCATATTTGAACTTCTGGTTGTACTCTCAGGCTGATTCACCATCCCTCTGCTGGATCTCATGCAACTCAGACAGAGTTTGTTGTTCTGACTGAGGCAGTCTGAACTATGCTATGAACCTCGTCCATACCTGGCCAAGTGTGAACGCTTGACCTTGCATCCCTAGCAGTCCTGGTTCAATGATATTCATGTACCACTTGAGAGAGTGGCCTCTCAAGGTAGTCTGGAACTTGACCAACTTATTTTCATCCGGAGTCCCTTTGGATCTCCAGGTTGCTTCACACAAGAACCAATGTTGTTCAACGTCTTCGTCTCCCTTACCCCAAAGTTTTGGGTATAGGGAAATCAAACCTCCCACACGGTTGGCCATTGTTGATCCTATTGTTTGTATCAATATGAACCCTAACAATCTTGCTTGTGATATACCAGGGGATCCCAATATCCTCCCTATACTCTCACTTCCTGGTTGTGACTGGTTAGCAAATTGTACTGGAACATAACTTGCATGAAAAGGTAGTGTCGAACTTACTGCTTGTATAAAAGGCACTTGGGGTATGGGTGATTCGGGGCTGGTACCATTGGCTTTGGGGCGGTTTTATTTGATATAGTGGGTCTCATTAGCTTCCACTGGGATGATCTCTTCAACCAGATCCCCGATCTCTCCTATTATCGGGGCTAAATATTCTCTTTCTCCTCCAAGATTTGTGCCAACTTCCTCCTCTCTTACATCCATACTTTCTCCTTCTCGTCCTGCCTCATGGGGAATTATTCCTCTCTTTGCTTCTCTCTCATTTAATCTTTGACTGACCCGTCCTTCCTGTCTTCTTATCCTCTGTATTTATTCCACATGTCTTTCCTCACTTTCTCCCGATCCTCCTTCTTTCCTCGAATTTTCATATTGTCTTGTGGATTTCTTGATCTTTTTGCGCCACCATTTCTCAACTATGGAAGCTCTCTTTAAGGATCGGTCATCTCTCGAATCCATTTCTTGTTGTTCCTCCCCCCATTTTTCAAAGAACCCTTCCCCTCTCTCATGCCATGAATTTCACCCCGTCTCGCCCTACCCCAAGTGAGGGTATTTACGCTGCCATCTGGGTTGGGGACATAATCAACATCCATTCCTCCACCAAGAAAGTCTTAATCCATAGGGTTATCTCTCTTAATGTCTTCCCCTTTCACCTTTCTTGAAAATTTCTTGTGCCCACGAGAAAGACTGGTGGTTCTCAGCTGCAAATTTGATTATGTATCCTTCTATCATGGTTCTAACCCAGAAATCCATAGCTCGTGTGACTCAGAAATCTATCTTGTGGAGTGATACTAACTTGTTGGTATCCCACAAGCAGATATTATTGACCCATCCCTAGAATCTGGAGATTTTTGGAGTCTCTTGATCCAGTGAAAAAATTCTTCCAGGAATTTAACCCAAAAAATCTCATACTGGTCGCTTGATCTTTCTGAGTAAAATATTGCTTCCCTAGTAGTTCCCACTAATTTTCTTCTTTATTCCACCTCTTTCCATATCGTTAAGGCATGCAGATAGTATATCCATGTCAAATTTCAATTCATTTAGAAACAGTTTGAAAAAGTTTCAACATTGGCCCCATTCATAGGTCATTGTTGCCCGTGTCTAGTCCTAGTACAATTTCCTTGTAAAACTTGTATAAGATATTTGGAGAATGATAATTTTGAAGGTGCTAGGCCTATTCCTACACACCACAGAGAGATCACATCTCATTGACAATCAATGTATTGATCCATTTTAGTTTTGGGTTGTTAGTATTTTCAATTGCACACACCTTTCAATCTAGTCAAAGTTCAATTAATGTCTCTTGTTATTGTAGGTTTATAATGCCTCATGATCCCAATGTCCATATGCCTCCAACCTTGTGATACAATGATTGTTGGGTGACAACTGTCATGAAGGGTGATGAATAAGACTGAGGGAAAATTTCAATTCAAGGCTAGGAATGACTAGGCCCACATCAAGTGAAGGAAGAAAATTAAGAAGGTACATGTGTTGTCCCATTCCATGTCAACAACAACACATCCATTCATTGGGAACAAATTGATGACTCCATTAAATTAGGGTTTATGGTTTACATGATGAATTGATGATGGAATAAAGTGGGCGTGTGAGTCAAATTTGAGTCCATAAACCCTCCCATATTGTTAAGGCATGCGAATAGTCTATCCATGTTAAATTTCAATGCATTCAGAAACAGTTTGAAAACATTCCAATGTTGGCCCCATTCACAGGTCATTGTTGCCTGTGTCTAGTCCTAGTACAATTTCCTTGTAAAATTTGTATAATATATTTCGAGAATGATAATTTTGAAGGTGCTAGGCCTATTCCTACACACCACGATGAGATCACCTCTCATTGACAGTTAGTGTATTGATCCCTTTTAGTTTTGGGTTGTTAGTATTTTCAATTGCATGGACCTTTCAATCTAGTCAAAGTTCAATTAATGTCTCTTATTACTGTAGGGTTATAAAGCCTCATGATCCCAATGCCCATATGCCTCCAACCTTGTGATATAATGATCTTTGGGTGACAACTGTCATGAAGGGTGATGACTAAGATTAGGGGAAACTTTCAATTCAAGGCTAGGAATGACCAGGCCCACATCAAGTGAAGGAATAAAATTAAGAAGGAACATGTGTTGTCCCATTCCATGTCAACAACAACGTATCCATTCAATGGGAACACATAGATGACTCCAATAAATTAGGGTTTATGGTTTACATGATGAATTGATGATGGACATACCTACATCGTTGGTATGATTAGGCGCAGTTGCGCAGAGCTCCTCTTGGTTTCGAGAATAGTTCATTCTCTACTAAACAAGGGAAACCACGTGAAGGTGGAAGCTCTAATTATGCCCCCCCCCCCACTCACATCACTCTCAATTTCCCCATATTACCTAATTTGAAATTCTAAAGAACATGTAT
>ML795180.1:286745-298876 GCA_009831015.1 Picea engelmannii
AAAAAAAAACATACTAACCTTGCAAGTTCAAAATCTGAGGTATGTAGTTCGAGAATTGGATTTGTTCAACCAGTGGGTGATGGAAAAAATAAACAGCTCAAACAAAAGCCAAGAATAGTGTCACAACTATAGAAATTGTGTCCCAAAGTCTCTTAAAGTCATGTATATATAGATCAAATAGTCAACTAGCCGTTAACACCGACCACTGAGATAAGCAAAATATTCGTCGCTATTGCCACAAAATTTCGTGGCAATAGCGACG
Organism: Picea engelmannii; assembly: GCA_009831015.1. Lineage (NCBI taxonomy): Eukaryota > Viridiplantae > Streptophyta > Pinopsida > Pinales > Pinaceae > Picea > Picea engelmannii. The sequence goes on from ML795180.1 coordinate 287,008, forward strand.
AAAATCCCGACCAAGTTAAAATAACTTATTCATGGATATTGCGATGAACTTTCGTGGCAATATCGACAAAAATCCTGCCCTATTTAAAAAAAAAAGATGAAACTAATGGAAACGTGGAAAAATTCCATGGAATAATTCGTCCATATGTAGTAGTGAATCAAAATGAATAAGCTTTATTGGTTATCTCCCTTATGATATCATAAGTTTGATGCCTCTTGTTGGAACACACACACACACACATGCAGATATATATATATATATATATATATATATATATATATATATATATATATATATATATATATATATATATATATATAATTTTTGACTTTAAATATTCCCGTTTAAATAACATCAACATGTGCTTAAGTCTAACCAACGATGTTGTCTCACATCTAATCAAATGTTTCCAAATTCCTGAAATCTATGGAGCCGCCTATTTATTAAAGAATCCAATCAATAAAGGGTTTCTACCGAAATGTTGGGAGTCGGGGTTTTACGATGTGTGAAGTTTCAACATATAGTATTCACGATACCCAAATTCATGAATTCTCGAAACTATCTTAATGACTAAAGATGGATTAATTAAGGGTTAAAAAAAAATTAATGACTAATAAACCACATCACGATTTCATGATTCAGGGATTATAACATATAACCAGTATCAAAGTCCCGATATCTGAAATCGAGAAACTTTCTTAATGTTAATCATGATTATTTAATGGGTTAAACATAATTAATGACTAATAAACCATATCGTGATTTCGTGATTCGAGGATTATAACATATAACCAGTATCAAAGTCTCGATATCCAAAACCCCGAAACCCTGAAATCCTTAAGGTTAATCACAATTAATTAAAAGTTTTAATTACGATTATCATTAATTAACACATCGCAATTTCACGTTTCATAAGTTATAGCTCAACCTGTTCTAGGGTCTCCCAAGGCCCGAAACACCGAAATTTGATTAATGATAGGTATGATTAACTAATGAATTAACAATGATTATGCCTTAATTAATCCATCACATAATGTATCGGTTAAGCGATGCACTTAAATGAAAAGGGTTTTGGATTTCAAATTTCATTATGCGTTTTTACTGAGTAGTAATTTCTCCAGCTAATAGATTTTTCTTCCTGTAGCAGATAACAGAGTTCAAAGGACTGATATTATGGCTCCATGAAAAACACATAAAACGACTGATGAAAGTTTGAACCAGAGCGTAGATCTCATCTCAGATACGTCGCCCATGAGCATAAATACTATCAGAACCTGGACACAAGTGTTTAATACCCTCCAGTATGAATTGGTACACTGTCCGGATGATTCAAGTGATAATGAGAAGGAGGACATATCTATCAAATATAAAACAGGTTGACATCGCTCAGATAGATAGATGGCCGGTGAAGCCTAATTTACAGTTGTAGTCAATGACTTCAGAAGAAATAAGAAAGGAAAACACCTTTGCCAGCATGAGAAAGAGACAGAGGAGAATTAAGAAAGAATTTCAAATTTGTCATTTTGCAAACCGTTACTTTTTAGAAATAACGAGAATTCTAACTTCTTAGGGTTGAGAATATTTTGTATAAATACATATGAAAAGAACGAAAAAAATGGGGGGGCTGCTTCTTGCCGTATTGTAATTGAGAAATCTCATCTTTTGTGAGAATTAATACAAGCACAGACCAGGGATTCCAAGTTTTTTGATGTTTGAGTTATGTTCTTTATTTGTATTCTATATCTTCATTTTCCTTATTATTACTCCTTAACAAGTGATAGATTACAATTTAGTAAAACATCTATTGTGATAATATTTTATTTAGTTATCTGATATGCAAGAAATTTTTCCTCTGTATTGGCTATCAACAAATACAAGACCTGCTAGCTATTTTCATTTCTATATCATATATCTTTTTAGGAGTACTTTCCACTTTTTCTTCTACTATGAGCAATGTGAGATTCTTCTATCATTGATGCCATAACTTGTTTAATAGTTTTGTAATTTTTTTCCTCATCATTTTCTTTGATAATTGACTCAGACGATGAAATGCAGCCTCTGTTCTATTCAAATATTAATATCATTTAAGGGTTTAAACTCTTACACAATTAACAAAAGAAAACACACTTATAAAACCAAATTTCTTTTATTCCTGATTCCTGACATTATTCTTTGAAGCCTTAATTTTAATCTCAGGAACAACATCTTTTTGGCGTCGTTGCCGGGGATGGAGAAACGAAGTTATTTTTCCTTAGGAGAACAACATTGGTAAGTTTCTCTCTTTGATAGTGAACAAAGATTGAATATATTATAAGGCTATTTTTTTTATCTTCACTTGGCGACTCCACAACTAATAAATTGGCTTTAGTCGAAGAAATACCAGAAAGAATCTAGATGTTAAGCGATTTTCGCCTGTATCTGATCCTGAAAAACTTTTGAAACCAAGGGGATGCCTTACACAGACTATCACATTAATAGGTAAGGTTTAGCAACCCAAATTCACACAGTATAATACTAAAGTTCTACTTGATCCATTAACTTCCCAAGAAGGTTCCACTCAAGTCCATTTCAGAGAAATATCTACCAATAGAATCGAAGCTGAAACCCTAAGACGCGAGTTGGTTTTACTCGAGTTTAAAGACGAAACCATTCTAATTGTCTCCTTTACCAATAAAGGTAAAAAATCCATCTCTGTAACTGCTTAGATTGACATTCCATCAGTTCCCAAAATCAAGGTTCTAGCCTTTCGAAGTTTTGAAGAATATATCTGATTCATTGGCGACTCCACTGTTTCCAAGATGTCAATTTATTTCTCTGCTCAGATTGTTGCGAGGTTTTCTTCTTTGGACTACATTTATGGTTTTCCAAATTCTGTTCCAAACCTAAAAGTTTGGAAAGATCATCTTCCTAGATTTAGAGAGGATAAAGATGATAATCCTGCTCAACATTTATTTGAATTTCATAAGCTCATGCATCAGCTAGATATTCATCAAGAAGATGTTTTGATGAAACTGTTCATGTTTAGTCTGGGAGGAGATACTCGACTTTGGAAAAAATATCTACTCCCTTCCATTATTTCATCATTAAAATAATTCCATGCATCTTTTCATAAATATTGCAAAGGAATGTACTCATCAAAGTTCCTTTTTGAGGACTGTTGCGATTTAGATTTCGTAAAACAAGATTGTAAGAAAATGAGTTTGCTGATGAAAAATCAGAACATGATAACAATTGTGGAAAAGTATATGAAGAAGAATTTGAGGTAAATCAAAAAGATGTTTTTCGCAGCAGTAAGAACGAAGAAAACATCATTGCAAATGAAGAAATCCTTGCAAAACCTCCAATCTCTCAAGAAGATCAAGTCCAGATCCATTGTAGAAATAAAGATGAAAATGCATGTTTTAATGAAGAGCTAGATTCAAATTCATGCATACATGATTCTACCTTAATTTCCTCTTTCCCATAAAATGATTTTCAGGATGATTTTGGTAGAATTGATAATACTGAAGATAATTTGATTGAACAAAACGATGACGAAATTGTTGATCTAGATCTTTGTGAAGGCCAATGGTTTATTGAAGACCATTCACAACTAGCTTTCGAGGAGGATGATCCTGGTAATGATACTAATAATGGTAATGATACTCAATGTGCATTTGTCATTGTATCAAATTTTCATATTAATTACTGCCATGATCAAATCACTGTTCTAAATGTTGATTTTGAACAAGCTGCTACTATTCATTCATCGTTACTATATCTTCAAGAAATGAAAGTTTTTGAAAGTCAAATTTCAGAAATTTTATATAATCATCCTATATACGATGAGTATCCAGATGATGAAGGAACGAAGATTTATTTCCCAATAAGCATGGAAACATATGATAGCCCTCTCTTTTTTGATAACTATGATGAATGTGAGCTTGAAGTTGATGAGAAACAAATTATTTCTTTTCCTCTGGAGAGTTTTGTTCAACAAGAAAATTATCAGTTGCACAGTGAAAGCAGTCAACCTATATATGACAACAATGAAGAATATTCTTGCACCAATGATGAAGGAAATGAGGAGGGGTTACTAGATAAACCGATCTCCCCTTCCTATTTAGCAATTTATGAGAAACAGACTAGTGAGCCTCAATATGGTTTTCTCAAGCCAGAAAAAGAAAAGATCAGTTTCATAGAAAATATGTATTCCATACAACTTGGCCAATAGGAAGAGGTATCAATTGACTTTGAGAATTTTATATCTTTATATGTTCATGATCTAGTAGTTGTTTGGTTGGAGTATTTTCTTCAAGAGGTCCAAAATTTTGCAACATTTTGTGTGCAACCAAAGTTCAGCACTAAGCGTGAGCTACCTATTCATTCTTTGTTGCAAAAAAATTATTATCTTTTCATTACTTCATTTAGCAACAAGCAAGATATGTGAAATTTCATGTTACTTGATCAATTGAATTTCACCTGATTAATGTAGGGCCAATGTATATAAATAAATCGTCTAATAAATAAATAAATAAATAAAAATAAAATAAATGAATAAAAGAGATTAAAGAAGTACGAGAATCATTGAACCAGCTTATGTGAGAATGACCGTGTTCACAACAAAACTTTTGAATATTCTTACTGTTCCAATCTTCCCACCCTAAAGTTTATTTTTCTTTTGGTTCTCATTTTCCCCCTTGGTCTCCATAGAGAAAAGGTTTTGCCTTGACTCTAAAAATTCAGAAACATTTCTTAAAATAATGCTAGGAAATTGTTTTATACACCCTTCTCAATTTAACTGTAAGAAAGTATGTCTAGGTTAATATTGATTACTTTAGCCTTTCTAACATATTCAAATTGATTGATTTCACTCAAGGCAATTCCCTAGAAAGTAAAAATTCCTCGTGAAAAATTTCCTTGTAGGTGAAGGTGTTTTGAAAGTTAGAAGAGAATTAACCCAGAGTAATCAAAGTGAGTTAATAGACATATGTTGCTAAATTATAAGCAGATATCATCCTTGGTATATTTTATTATATATACAAATTGATTTCCCCCACTTCATGTTTAAAAAAATAAATATAAGACAGATGGTGAAAGGAAATTAATTAAATGATTGCCCCCATCTAGTCTAAAAAAGAGATGATGAAAAGAAATTCATTAAATGATTTCCCTCATCTCAGCATTTAAATGCAATATACTAATTGAAGTGGTGAAAGGAAATTCAATATGGGAATTAGATAACTTCATCGGGGTACTGAACAGGCTCGCTAACAATGAAGCAATGTCTATGATATCTATAATGTTGTTATACATGTATTATAATATACTCTAGTAGTTAGTCCTCATTTCGAAAAGATTTACATTCTAAGCTAACACATGACTCCTTAAATAAATCATTAAAACCACTTTTCCTTGACACGAATAAGATCGAATAGAGTCTGATAGATGGGTTAAGGTTGTTTTGATTATCTCAAGCAAATCTGAATACAGTTTCAAGAAAGAGAAATTAAAAAAATCCTAACTGAAAGTCATGATGTGATGTGTTTTGAAGGTTTTCTAAGTTACGGTCGAAACTCTTTTCTTAGTATGATCCTTATGTGTGTCCTCTTTCAGAATGTGTTTCACAGAACTGCAATAATGACTCCATTTACCCAATAAAGGAACTTGGTCTACTGTTCTTCTCATCCCGCAAGGAGACACGATCCCTAGATGGACCATATGTTGGAACACACACACACACACACACACACACACACACACACACACACACACACACACACACACACACACACACACACGCAATTTTTGACTTTAAATATTCCCGTTTAAATAACATCAACACATGCTTAATTATAACCAGCGATGATGTCTCACATCTAATCAAATGTTTCCAAGTTCCTGAAAGCTATGGAGCCGCCTATTTATTAATGAATCCAATCAATAAAGGGTTGCTACCGAAATGTTGGGAGTCAGGGTTTCATGATGTGTGAAGGTTCAACATACAGTATTCACGATACCCAAATTCACAAATTCACGAAACCATCTTAACGATTAAAGATGGGTTAATTAAGGGTTAAACAACAATTAATGACTAATAAACCACATCACGATTTCACGATTCGGGGATTCTAACATATAACTAGTATCAAAGTCTCGATATCCGAAACCACGAAATTATTAAGGTTAATCACGATTATTTAAAAGTTTTAATTACAATTATCATTAATTAACACATCGTAATTTTGTGTTTCATAAGTTATAGATCAACCTATTATAGGGTATCCCAAGGTTCGAAACATCGAAATTTGATTAATGATAGGTACGATTAACTAATGCATTAACAATGATTATGCCTTAATTAATTCATCACATAATGTATCGGTTAAGCAATGCACTTAAATGAAAAGGGTTTTGGATTTCAAATTTCATTATGTGTTTTTACTGAGCAATAATTTCTCCAGCTAACAAATTTTTCTTCCTGTAGTAGATATCAGAGTTCAAAGGAATGATATTATGGCTCCACGAAAAACACCTAAAATGACTGATAAAAGTTTGAACCAAAGGGCAGATCTCATCTCAGATACCTTGCCCAGGAGCATAAATACTGTCAAAACTTGGACACAAGTGTTTAATACCCTCCAGTATGAATTGGTACACTGTCCCAATGATTCAAGTGATAATGAGAAGGATGACCTATCTATCAAATATAAAACACGTTGATATCACTCAGATATATAAATGGTCAGTGAAGCCTAATTTATATTTGCAGTCAATGACTTCAGAAGAAATAAGAAAGGAAAACACCTCTGCCAACATGAGAAAGAGACATAGGAGAATTAAGCAAAGCATTTCAAATTTCTCATTTTGTAAACCATAACTTTTTAGTCTAACCGCTTAGGGTTGATAATATTTTGTATAAATACATATGAAAAGAATGAACAAAAGAGGGGGGGATACTTCTTGCCATATTGTAATTGAGAAATCTCATCTTTTGTGAGAATTAATACAAGCACAGACCAAGGATTCCAAGCTTTGTTTTGTTTGAGTTATGTGCTTTCTTTGTATTCTATATCTTCATTTTCCTTATTATTACTTCTTAACAAGTGATAGATTACAATTTAGTAAAACATCTACTGTGATCATATTTTATTTAGTTATCTGATATGCAAGCAATTTTTCCTCTGTATTGGTTATCAGCAAATACAAGACTTGCTAGCTATTTTCATTTCTATATCATATATATTTTCAGGAGTACTTTCCACTTTTTCTTCTACTATAAGCAAGGTGAGATTATTCTATAATTGATGCCTTAACTTTTTTAATAGTTTTGTAATTTTATTCCTCATCATTTTCTTTGATAATTGACTCAGACGATGAAATACAACCTCTATTTTGTTCATATATTAATATCATTTAAGGGTTTAAACTCTTACACAATTAACGAAAGAAAACTCACTTATAAAACCAACTTTCCGTTATTCTTGATGCCTAACATTATTCTTTGATGCCTTAATTTTAATATCAGGAACAACACCTCTAAAATCCCATATGATTTTACCATGAGAAGGCCTCCTTATATAAGCTTGGAGAGATCCAAATACCTTAGAAATTCTTGGGATAGGTTGAGGATCTTTCTCCATCAGTTTTGGATCCTCTTTAAGATCCAACCTTGACCTTAGATTCAAATCCAACTGATTTCCAAGATAAGGGGGATCTTCCCCTAATTTTCTCAGCAACATAACGCTCCCCTCAAACAGGTCAGTGCTCCCTCAAAAGGGTGCATAGAGTGTTGAAACGCTCCCTCGAAGAAGGGTAGGGAGCGCTAGCACCCCCTGATAGTGGGTAGGGTACTACTACCCAAAAATTCCTCAAAAAATACCAGTGCTCCCCCAGAAGGGTGTACAGAGTGCTACAATGCTCCCCCAAAGGAGGGTAGGGAGCATTAGCACTCCCTCACAATGGGTAGGGGAGAGTTTCCCTTCAAAATTCATTTTTAAGTGGTTTTTTCCATGGAAAATGTTTTGTACTCCTCATCATATGATTTCTCCTTATTAAACCAGTCTTTGAAGGTGTCTCAAGTGTCCTTGTGATGTCATTAGAGACATGACATAAGAGAGATGGCAGTGTGATGTTTTCGACACTTGCGACACTTGTGGCTAAAATGCGACACTTGCAACACTTATAATGATGACACTTGCGACACTATTGAAGTGATTAATTTTGATGTGTAACACTTGTTATCATGGAAAACGTGCCAAAATTTTATTTTTCTTAGTACCCCTTTATCTTCTTTGATGTTTCACCATTTTTTGTGTGGCGTAGATGTTGAATTTCTCTTTTCCTTAGTACCCCTTGCTCTTAGGTGATGTGTAACCCTTGTTGAGTATGAATATATTTTGACCTCTTCGTTTTCTTAGTACCCCTTTCTCCTTCTTGACAAGGCATGAGTGTCAAACTTTTATTTTTCATAGTACCCCTTTATCTTTGTTGACATGTCACCATTTTTTGTGGGGCATAGGTGTTGAAATTCTATTTTCCTTAGTACCCATTTCTCTTAGGTCATGTGTCAACATTGCTAACTTGGAATATATTTTGATCTCTTCATTTTATTAGTATCCCTTTCTCCTTGTTGACATGGCACGAGTGTCAAACTTTTACCTTTATTAGTACCCCTTTATATTTGTTGATGTGTCACCCTTTTTTGTGTGGCATAGGTGTTGAAATGCTCTTTTCCTTAGTACCCCTTGCTCTTAGGTGATGTGTCACCCTTGCTAAGTTGTAATAGATTTTAAACTCTTAGTTTTCTTAGTACCCCTCTCTCCTTGTTGACATGGCATGAGTGTAAAACTTTTATTTTTCTTAATACCTCTTTATCTTTGTTGATGTGTCACCCTTTTTTGTGTGGCATACATATTAAACTGATTGTTTCCTCAATACCCCTTGCTCTTAGGTGACATGCCACCATTTTTGAGTTCGCATAGCTTTCAACTTATTATTTTTTTTAGTACCCCTTTCTTGTTGTTGACATGGCACATGTGTCACCCTTGTTTTGTGTGGCATAGTTGTTGAACTTATCTTTTCATTAGTACCCATTTATCTTAGGTGATTTTTCACCCTTGCTGCGTTGGAATACCTTTCAAACTGTTCATTTTATTACTTCCATTTTCTCCTTGTTGACATGGCACATGTGTCAAACCTTTTCTTCTCTTAATACCCATTTATCTTTGTTGGGGTGTCACCCTTTTCTGTGTGGCATAGGTGTTGAAATTATATTTTCCTTAGTACCCCTTGCACTTAGATGATGTGTCACCCTAGATGATTTGGCATAGATTTTGACCTCTTCATTTTCTTAGTACTCGTTTCTCCTTGTTGACATGGCACATGTGTCAAAATTTTATTTTTCTTATTACCCATTTATTTTTTTTCACGTGTCACCCTTTTTTGTGTGGCATAGGTGTTGACATCCTCTTTTCCTTAGTACCCCTTTCTCTTAGGTGACCTGTCACCCTTGCTAGGTTTGCATATCTTTCAATCTCTTCATTTTCTTAGTAACCCTTTCTCCTTGTTGACATTTCATGGGTGTCAAACTTTTATTTTTCTTAGTACACCTTTATATCTGTTGACGTCTCACCCTTTTTTGTGTGGCATAGGTGTTAAAATTATTTCTTCCTTAGTATTCCTTTCTCTTAGGTGATGTGCCACCATTTATTTCTTGGCATAGATTTCGACCTCTTCATTTTCTTACTACCTCTTTCTCCTTTTTGACATGGCACGGGTGTCAAAATTTATTTTTCTTAGGATCCATTTGTCTTTGTTTCCATGTCAATCATTTTTGTGTGGCATAGGTGTTGAACTTATATTTTGATTAGTAAGCCTTTCTCTTAGGTAACGTGTATCCCTTGGTGAGATAGCATAGCTTTAGACCTATTAATTTTCTTAATAAACCTTTCTCCTTGTTGACATTGCACTGATGTCAAACTTTTATTTTTCTTATTACCCCTTTGTATTTGTTGACATGTCACCCTTTTTTGTGTGACATAAGTGTTGAACTTCTATTTTACTTAGTACCCCTTTCTCTTAGTTGACGTGTCACCCTTTCCCAGTTGGCATAACTTTTTACCTCTTTATTTTCTTAGTACCCCTTTCTCCTTGTTGACATGGCATGAGTGAATTTTTTTTATTTTTCTTAGTACCACTTTATCTTTGTTCACATGTCACCCTTTTTTGTGTGGAATAGGTGTTGAACTTATTATTTCCTCAATATTTCTTTCTCTTAGTTGACATGTCACCCTTGTTGAGATTCCATAGATTTCAACCTCTTCTTTTTCTTACAACCCCTTTCTCCTTGTTGACATGGCACAAGTGTCAAACTTATATTTTTCTTAGTACCCCTTTAAGTCTGTTGACGTGTCAACCATTTTTTTGTGGCATAGGTGTTGACCTTCTCTTTTACTTAGTAACCCTTTATCTTAGGTGACTTGTCACCCTTTCTAATTTGGCATATCTTTCGACCTATTCCTTTTCTTAGTACCCCTTTCTCCTTGTTAACATGGCACAGGTGTGAATTTTTTTTTTTTTAGTACCCCTTTGTCTTTGGTTACATGTCATCCTTTTTTGTGTCTCATAGGTGCTGAACTTCTCTTTTACTTAGTAACTGTTTATCTTAGGTGACATGTCACCCTTTATGATTTGGAATAGATTTCCACCTCTTAGTTTATTTATTAATCCTTTGTTGGCCCTCGGCCAAGTTTTGAGAGATCCTTGGTCAAGTTTGACCATTTTGGACTTCGACATCCTGTCGAAGGTAGAGCGCAAGACGAAGCAGAGATTGCGGGATCTCGGCCCCTTTTGGGGTCCTTTTTGGGATTTGGGAATATGTAACGGGTATGGGAATGTCGACCCATGGGTTTACCCATGCTTAGGCCTATTTTGTAATATATAAATAGATGTCTAGGCGATGTAAGGAAAGGGGGGAGAGAAGAGGTATCTATGTGATGTTGTACTAAGTGAAAGGGTGGCTTGTAAATGATTTGTGAATAATGCGAGAGACTTGCAGAGCTAAGTGAAAGTGGTTGTAACATACTATGAAGGGATTTTTTCCATAATGCAAGGAAGGAGGATCTAGCGAGCTGCGCAGATCTCATGTCCTATGCAGAGTAAGGTTTTTATGGCTCTGTGCATGTATCTGATGAAGAAGCTAATAAAGAAGAAGAGTTGGTGGACGTAGCCAAGGGTGGGGGTGAACCACATATATTTCGTGTTTCTCTGCTTTGTGCAATGTGTTGGTGTACTTATGTGTTATCTTCTAAGCGCTTGACATAGATAGATCTGTTTATACTTTGTGCTTATGATGAATCTAGATTCTAGATATGACCTCTGTGAACTTTCTTAGTTCTTGAATCTACTATATCTGATCTAATTCCATATGCTAAGTGCCTAGATACATTATATTTGGGTGAATGCTGTGATGCTCTATTTTATCTGCGGAGTAGATATTGGTTAAATATTGACAAATTTTTACTGCTGAGTTCTCTGTTAAATACTAGAATCACAGATCTGTGTCCCAGCTAAGGTTGTCGACATCTGAGTCCTACAACCACCCCTTCCTCTACCTTGGGTGAGACTTCATATAATTCAAAAGTGTTTCCGAAAGGGCTGATAGTTAGGGTTTTGTTGGTGCATTGTTGTAGAATTGAACCTTGGGTCTGCCCCTGTGGAAACAAATGGTTCCATTGCCGGGACCAAAACTGTGATTGCTGGGAACTGAGGAAGAAGAATATTTGAGAAAAGATTCGACCTAAAACTGAGAAATCTCCGTGCATAGGTCTGTTTCCCTAGTACATAGCATTCTTATTGAATTGTGAAGCTCTATGCCAAGAAAAGAGGT
>ML795180.1:304593-317959 GCA_009831015.1 Picea engelmannii
CAGGATAGCTTAATTTACCCAGATTATTGTAATATATAAGGGGTAAATAGATCTTGAAAAGATGTAGAAGAATTGCACCCAAGAACTCAGAACTTAGAATTGCTATGCGTTAGCAGTTTTTGTAAAATGTTGTATCAGCTATGAAATCAATAGAAGCTTCGAGCAGTTTTACCATTTCTATATACTGAATTTCAAATAGCAGTGCTTCTAAGGACCAAGGGCCAAGTCTAAAGGAGCCACTGTTCGACCTGTAATTGTATCAGTTCAATTTTTGTTTTGTGATTTGATTCTCTTTTACAGTAGTTAAATGAATGCATAAGTGTGTTGATGATTTCATGTCAATTGCAAGAGATAGATATTCCCCGAAGCATTAGATGATTGTTGTTCCAATTCCTATTACTGAGATTTGATGCGTGACAATTCCTCATAAGTTCACATTTGTTGTTCCCTTCACTTAGTTTACGTTTGTTGTTCCCTTCACTTAGTTTACATTTGTTGTTCCCTTCACTTAGTTTACATTTGTTGTTCCTTTCCGTTAGAATATTGTTTTTGTTCCTTTCAATAGAAATATGATTGTTGTCTCTTTTCAACTAGATTACAGTCTGTGTTTCTTTCCATAGATAGAGTAATTCACCTTTTTATTTCTAGCAATTTGATTCATAATAATAGTCATTTCTGCAAGTCTTTATCTAGATTCAATTACTGCTCTTAAAATGAATTCAATAGATTAATTAGTTCCTTTCCATTGCACAACTTTAGATTTCAATTCCTAGAATCTTTAATGAATGTTTGAGGAACTTGATTGTTGATAAACTCAGAATTCCTTTCACTACATGATTTTAGCCTCTATGAGCTATCTACATAGACTTTTCCGATATTCTTTGAGATAAAAGACGAATCCTCGGGTTGATAAACTATTGTTAAACTAAGGTTGTTTTTAGACATCTTTAGAGCCCAACATTTTTGGCGACGTTGCCGGGGAAGAATGTCAAATGTAGCATAGATTGTGCCTCTGTAGGATGATGTATTGAAGACGGAAGGTAAGAACCTACGCAGGCAATAAGTAATATGCTTATACCAACGCCTACCTCCAGCTGACGCATTAAGAGGTTGCATAGGTGTTTTTTTTCTTTCTTGATTTTCCTTTTTTTTGTGTGAAGTGTGTATGAAAAAGAATAAATATCTTGAAAAAACAAAACCCCCACCAAAAATTACCAAAGCCCATGGCTCGGTGCTGCCTGGAAGAAGCAATTTCATAGACAACATCATCCGAAAAGCAGAATATCAAGCTTCGGTTGGACCTAGAAAAGGATCTACCTGAATCCCTCAGGTGGTAGTTTCACCAACAGCAGCCCACGCTGAGATTCATAGCAAAACTCAAGGGACTGAGCAAATATTTCAGAGCACAGATCTTCCACCCCTCAACCCTTTAGAAGAGGGAAAATCTTGTAATCTGGAGGAAGGAGAAGAAGAAAGCAGTGGGATAGCTAAGATAGACCCACCACCTGATCCTGAATCTCCTGTGAAAGAAGAAGGAATACCCGAAATCCCAGATAGAGGGAGTGCAATCAAATCCCCTAGAGGATCAGATAACTAATCAATTCAAATAAACTATCCAGATCAAGAAATCCCTAAATATTTCTAGCATATTTTTGATCAAATGTCACAACCAAATCCACAACGTCCCCACACTTCCACTTTGAAATATCCGATAGTTGATCCAATCACCAATGCTCCCATGAAGGAAATTCCCCTACAAAACCTGCCAACCTTTCATGGATTGATCTCAGAAGACCCGAATGAGTTCTTATTCGAATTTGATGTCCTATGTAGAGGGTATGATTACACCTCTGAACCCTAAAAATTAAAATTGTTCCCCTCCACCTTGAAAGGAGCAGCTCTACGCTGGTTCATGGGATTAGGGGGAGGAACTATAAACTCATGGGATGGGATGAAACATGCCTTCTTGAAAAAATATCAGGATTATTGTAGAACCAGAGACTTAAAAGATGAAATCTTTCAAATGAATGCAAAAGAAAATGAATCATTAGAAGAATATGTCGAGAGATTTCAATATAATTTACAAAGATCACCCTATGGGACGTTACCAGGTGAAGTACTTAAGGAAACTCTGATTAAATGTATGAAAGATGAATGGGTAGAAATGTTGAACTTAATGGAGAAGGGTGAAATTTATCAAGAAACTTATGATGACATCGTCCTATTGTGCATCAGGTGCTCAAGAGGAAGTTCACGAACCAGATTAGGGATGCGTACCCCCCTCACCAGAAATAACAATATTACCAGCGGGGGTGTTACGCGAGATAAAGTTGGTAATCTCTTAGAAAAATTCAAAACATATATTCTGAGCACTCTGACTACACAATTGGATGTGTTGCAGGCCAAACAGAAAAAAACAGAAGAAAAACAAACGTTGGCCATATTTTGCCACAGGTGCAGAAGAAAACATGGTCCAAGGGATTTCCCTTTGGACGTGGTTCGGGTTTGTGCTATCTGCACCAAGGATCATGACACAGAACAATGCCCATCGCTTCCTAGACTGAAATTTGTTTTTAGAGAAGCAGAAGAAGAAACTGAGCCATTATATCTGATGGCTCAGTGTCGTCAATGGCATAATCGACCTTCAAATACACTGCAGGACCCTTCCTCTTTCTTCTTTGGATAGTATAATCAACAAAATGATCTTGGTAGCACATGGCAGGGTTAGCCATTTACTAATCAGAACTGGCAGCCCCAGCAATACCCACCTACAAATCCCACTTGGAAAAACCAGCCCGCTGTAAATCCTGCCTGGAAGAATCAACCAACTGCAATTTCCACTTGGCCTAACTCACAATATCCCACCTCATCCTGGAAAAACTCAAATAAAAACATCTACCCTTCACAGTGGCCCAACATGACTACCCAAAACCCAAATTAGAATCAGAATTGGCAGCGCCCCGTGGGGATAAACAACCAACCCATGGGGATGGCCCCTCAAACTCAGCCTACATTACAAGCACCACTCCAATTGACTCAAAACCTACAATCCCAATTGCGCCCTCAACTACCAGCCCAACCTCACCCAAATCCAAATAACAGATTGACTTAGCTCGTCCATTTTATGGAGAATGGATAAGGAGAGATCATCTTGGTAGGGTGCAGCAAACTACGGTTGAGATCGGGACGAATAATCTCTCCTGAAGAAAATAACGTTTTTCAAGAGAAAGAGAGTGAAAAACAACGAGAAATAACACCTTCGACTGTGGTAATAATAGAAGAAATCGAGCAGGGGGGAAACACAGTCAAATCAAAATTACCCTGATAAGGATGCAACACCCTCCTCTCCATTCCCCGAAATATTGATGATAGAAAAACCGACCGTATATCCCAACTTCGACATTGTAGGGGAACTCAAGAATTTATATATCAAGATTCCACTACTGCAAGCTCTTCAGGACATCCCAATCTACGCAAAAATGATGAAGGAGCTATGTGGGAGAAAGCCCGACAGAAAAATTAAAAATCCATCATCAACATTTCGTGTGGTAGGAGCCTTATCTGATCTAATTTTAGGTAGACAAGAACCAGTTAAATATGCAGATCCGGGGAATCCCATAGTGACAGTTCAGATCCAGGGCTGTTCTTTTCCCAATATACTAGTTGATTTGGGAGCAAAGATCAACATCCTGACTATGGAAACCTGCAATACCCTAGGTTTTAACTCCTTATAACCTACCACAATAATGCTACAGTTGGCAGATCAATCGATAGTTCGTCTAGTTGGCACACTACATGATATAGCCATCTCCGTCGACTCTTGGGAATATCCGATGGACGTCTTCATCATCAACCCAAGAAGTGGACTTGAAGGGCATCCATTGATACTAGGCAGGCCATGGCTTGCAACAACAGATGCGTACATAGGATGTCGAACAGGTAATATGATAATCACTAGAGGGAGTATCACAAAGAACCTCATTTTATATCCTCCTGCTAAACCAAGTCTAACTTTCATATATCCACAATTTCCACCACCGTGATACCTAGAGATGGATTTACGAGCCCCTCTTATGCAGGAAGAATCCCTTGGACTTAAAAACCATCTAGAGGATGACGTAATCAGTGGGTTTATCAATAATCCAACCACCATGAGCAACCCGACCTGCCAGATGCTCCAAGTTGTTCTAGATTGTGAAGCACAGGGAGACCTGCTGGAAGATTTAATGGAACAACAAATTCCAACTACAACCATTCATAACAACAAACTTGTCGATATTGCACCAGGGAGGTCTCTAAACATCAATGCCCATTTAGATGAACAACAACAACAAAATCTAATTCAAGTCCTTTCCAAATACCAACAAGATTTTGCATGGGAATATTCTGATATGAAAGGTATTGATCCACAACTCTGCACACACCACATTTATGTTGAAAAAGATGCCTAGCCTATCCGACAACCATAGAGAAGATTGAATCCTCACCTCGGGGATATCGTTAAAGAAAAATTACAAAAGCTGTTGGACATAGATTTTATATATCCCATCTCAGATAGTTGGTGGGTTTCCCCATTAGTGATCGTCCCAAAGAAAAATGGGAAATGGCGCATCTGTGTTGACTACAAGGAACTTAACAAAACCACTCAAAAAGACCACTTCTCTTTTCCTTTAATTGAACAGGTCTTGGATACCTTGGAAGGAAATAAATTATTTTCTTTCCTAGATGCTTTTAGTGGGTACAATTAGATTCAGATTTCCCCAGAAGATCAAGATAAAACTACATTCACATGCCCCTGGGGCACTTTTGCATACATAGTATTACCCTTTAGACTTTGTAACGCTCCAACCAATTTTCAAAGGGCCATTCTGAGCATATTCAATGATCTGATTAGCGAAGGACTTGAAGTCTATATGGATGATTTCACTCCTTATGGTGACAACTTCGATCAAGCACTGAATAACCTGTAGAAAATACTAGAGCGGTGCATTGTGACCAGGTTATGTTTAAGCCATGAAAAGTGTCACATGATGATGACAAAAGGTGTGGTACTAGGGAATTATATCTCTACAGATGGAATTAGGGTAGATCCAACAAAAATAGAGGTAATCCTTAATCTACCTACACCACACAGTACACAAACTGAGGTACGTAGTTTCCTTGGCACTTCAGGATACTATCGTAGAGTTATGGAAAATTTTGCAAGACCCACTGCACCTTTACATACTTTGACTGGTAATGTAGAATTTCAGTGGTCTGACAAGTGTGATGTGGCATTTGCAGGACTCAAGAAGTTTATCTCGACAACACCGATGTTGAGGGGGACAAATTGGAAAATACCATTTCACATCTCCACCGATGCATTAGATATTGCCATAGGTGCTATCCTTGGATAGGAAGAGAACAAGAAACCCGATGCCATTTATTTTATTAGCAAGAATCTTAATCTAGCTGAACTTAATTATACAGTAACAAAGAAAGAGTTTTTAGCTGTTATACATGCCATCAATAAATTTCGTCATTATATAACAGGCTATTCGGTCATTTTGTATACTGATCATTCCGTTATTAGATATCTGGCTAATAAACCAATTACTAATGGACGGGTCACTTGATGGTTTTTACTATTATAGGAATTTGATATCACCATCAAAGATTGACCCAGGAGAGAAAACATTGTCACAGACTTCCTATCCCGCATACCCAAAACAGACGACTCCTTAACAATCGAAGATCGATTTCCATATGAGCATCTGTTTGTCGTTACTACAAATCCACCTTGGTATGTTAACATGGAAAATTATTTGGCAGCGGGAAGATTACTGGCACATATTTCATCAAGGGAAATAAAACTGATCATCTAGCATAGCGCACGATTCGCTTGGATCAGCGGACATCTCTTCCATACAGGAGCTGATCTCCAAATCCACAAATGCGTACGAGATGACGAAATCTACGACGTACTAAAGGTCGGACATGATAAGCCTTGTGGTGGGCATTTTTCACATCACAGGAATGGACACAAAATTCTATAGATGGGCTATTATTGGCCCTCAATATTCAGAGACGTGAAGAAATATGTCCATACCTGCGATAGTTGTCAATGGATGGGAAAACCAGGTCAGGCTGATGAAATTCCTTTGAAAGCACAAGTAGTTGCAGAACCATTTGAGAGATGGGCACTAGACTTCATTGGCCGCTTCAATCCAAAGTCAAATCAGAAGACCTATATTCTAGTTGCAATGGACTACATGACTAAATGGGTAGAGGCAAAAGCCTTACCAAATGCAACAGAAGAAGTAGTCATAAAATTTCTTTTCAAATTATTCATATGCTATGGACTACCAAGAGAGGTAATTACTGATGGGGGGTCACAATTTATAGCTCATAGAGTCACCACCACCATGGATAATTATCCTATCAAACACATAATTACTTCTCCGTACCATACACAAGCAAATGGGAAAGTGGAAAGCACCAATAAAGTCCTGGAGGAAATCCTGACAAAGATTGTCTCAAAAAACAGACATAATTGGGCTTCTAAGCTCCCAAATTCCTTATGGGCTTACCGCACAACATGGCGTAATACCACTGGCTACTCTCCTTATCATTTAGTCTATGGCAAAGAACCCATCTTCCCAATCGAGTTTGAAATCAAGACTCTAAGGATGGCCCAAGAAATCATACTGGATCTTACAAAAGCACATAAACAACGCCTTCAGAAACTCAATGAATTGGATGAAGCACAAATGTCTGATGTAGAGAGCACGACTATTATTCAACAACAGAGAACGACCTGGCATGACAAGCATATAAAAAAAAATCATTTAAAAAAGGTGACTAGGCACTCCTCTATGATTCCAGATTTCAAGATTTTCTGGAAAAATTACAGACACGGTGGATAGGACCATATGAAATCAATGAAGTCCATGATAATGGCACAGTCACGTTAAGCACCATCGATGGCTTTGGATCTCCATTTTGGGACAATGGACATCGGCTATGACTCTATCATCAGCCGCCCTCAAAAGAATCTTTCTACCAAGAGGTAAGTAAGGACCCTACCATTCAAATTTTGGCTGTCTAGGAAGGTAATCCAGCCACCCCAACTCCATAAATGTTGAATTCTGTTGACACTGTACATACTGTATATAATTTTGTTTTCTGTAGATTTTATTTAGTTTTTTTTATTATTATTTTTGACAGTCATTCGAGAAATTCAAAACTAGGGAGGATAATTGTAATGAACTCAATTAGCACTCTTTTCTGTTCCGAACTCCCGCTTCATCTCATCACCCAAACCTTGTCTTTCGCAGAGAAATGAATGTGTCATGATTCAATAGCAGCAATTGGGAAACTATAATGAAATTCATAACATTAACAAACCATCCATTACTTAATTTTGAAATAAACCAACTCATAAATGAATTTAGTTGTTGAGGAATCAACCTTGAATTCAAGCAAAATACATTGCTAGGTTTCTAAAAATTACCTATTCAGATGGTTAAAAATGGAAAAATTGTTGTTCCTTTTGTGCGCCTGCTGTTCCTTTGAATGGAACAATTGTTGTTCCTTTTGTGTGCCTGTTGTTCCTTTAAACAGAACAATTGTTGTTCCTTTTGCGCGTCTGTGGTTCCTTTGAACGAAACAATTGTTGTTCCTTTTGCACGCCTGTTGTTCCTTTGAACGAAAAAAATGTTGTTCCTTTTGCGCATCTGTTGTTCCTTTGAACGGAACAATTGTTGTTCCTTTTGCATTCTTGTTGTTCCTTTTGCATGCATGTTGTTCCTTTGAACGGAACAATTGTTGTTCCTTTTGCGTGCTTGTTGTTCCTTTGAATAGAAAAATTGTTGTTCCTTTTGCGCACCTGTTGTTTCTTTGAATGGAACAATTGTTGTTCCTTTTGCATGCCTGTTGATTCCTTTGAACGGAACAATTGTTGTTCCTTTTGTGCACCTGTTGTTCCTTTGAATGGAACAATTGTTGTTTCTTTTGTGCGCATGTTGTTCCTTTGAACGAAACAATTGTTGTTCCTTTTGTGGGCCTGCTGATTCCTTTGAACGGAATAATTATTGTTCCTTTGTCGCACCCGTTGTTCCTTTTGCACACCTGTTGTTCATTTTTCCATTCCTTCCCTATATTGTTGATAAAACACTAAACCTTTCCTTTGGGGTACAACTTTCACAAAATAATTTTCACCAGCATTATTTCTAACGATCTATCATTATTTTGTGGACTATCTCCCATACCTTATCAAATTGTCTTTTTGGATCACTTTCTTCGAAATATCTTAAACCTTGTTCATACCTGTAACCACCATAATTCATTTCTTTTCCCTTATACATACAAATACACTTAAATGATATCTTGCATTTATAATTAATAAGGAGTCTGCAACACACTTTTACTTGGCATCCTTACACTTCTTTACACTATCCCTTACTCTTAAGGAGTAGATGAGCCTCCCTTCATACACTTCAAAAAAAAATAAAAAAATCAATACAATTTCTTTCTTTTTCCACAAAGAATAGGGGGTCTCATCACAAGCCAACCTACCACGATCATTGTATACTAACCTAAGTGACATTCCCACTATGACTACCACACCAGGGCAATGGCCTTTGACACTTTCTTTTGTCAAAGGACAAGAGGTCTCATCACGAGATGACTTGTTCACTTAAGTTACACTCTATTGAGTGGCATTATCATCATCTGGATACCAAACCAGGATAATGGTATTTTTCGAGAAAAACTTAAAACTTAATATCTATATCTATATATATATAATATTTTTTTTTTCAAAAAGAATAGGGGGTCTCATCACGAGCCAACCTACCACGATCATAGGATAATAACCTAAGTGACATTCCCACTATGGCTACCACACTAGTGCAATGGCCTTTGAAATTTTCTAGTCCAAGGACAAGGGGTCTCATCACTATCCGGCTTGTTCACCTAAGTTACAATCTAGTGAGTGGAATTATCACCATCTAGCTACCAAACCAGGATAATGGTCTTTTTGGAAAAGACAATTAAAATAAGTATCAAGGATATAGGCTCATCTGAGGGTTAAAAGGAAACCTTGTCGAGGCTATGGATGCTTACTAGCAACAGTGGCTCTGCTTGTGTTATGGAAGTTTACCTTAAACGCCAAGTTTCTGCGTATCTCTAGATTTCCTTGACTCAATAACGAGGCTATCATTTTGGTTGTATTCAATGAAACGGAAAAGTAACAACATTATGATATGCGGGGTATTATTTAAATGAACAGATTTAATTTATTCGGTGAATGTATCCTTAAAGCATTCTTTTGAGTATAGGTATATTTCAATTCCAAAAAAGAGGATTAACGTTTAATGATTACCGTTAAAATATGTTGTTTGAAAATAAATCATTGATCCCCATTGGTGGTGGTCGTACAATCATTACTTCTCACCATTAATACCTACACTCATTACTTTCCCCCATGCTGACGGTCAAGGTCGACCTTTATATTAATGAGGGGAGTGGACGCTCAACACACTTCTTGATAAATATAGTAATGATTGTAATAAATACCCACATTTGTAAACATTTGTTGTCTCTGATATTTGTTATTTTCGGTAATTTTTCCTCCAAGCTGGTCTAACCAAGTCTGCTACCAGGAACGATAGTCATCCACATTTTCTCACAAAATGGGTGGCATAGGTGTGCGCAGGGAGCCAACTTTACCAAAGATTATAGAGAAAGCAAGAGACATCTTGCACCAGTTGGGGTGGATGGAGTACTTCAACCGCTTGCAAGGATATGACACGAATGTAACGCTTGAATTCTTTTAGAATCTGCAGGGAGAAAACTCTATGGTGCGAGGCATACAAATCTCAGTCACCCTGAAAATCTTAGTAGAGGTCATAGGCCTTCCTAACACGGGCATTCAATGGACATAAAGATACACAACACTGAAGGAAGTTGTGGAAACTTTCATAGACCTTGGGGAAGAATTGGATAAGAAGGGAAAGGGACTCAATCCCAGTACCCTCAGAGAACCATGGAAGGAACTTGTAGGGATAATTCAATGGTACATCACTTGTGATGGGCGATATGACGTAATTCAACCTTGCCACCTCAAATTGCTGGCAACTTTAAAACAACGGTTAATACTTAATCTAACTTTCTTTATGAATGCCATATTACATGAGGTTGCCTTAAGAACACAAAAATCCAAGGAGCCTATAACTGTTATCAATCACCACAGATTAGTTAAACTAATAACAAATAAAGCACTGAGTCAAACTCAATTGACCTGAGATAACCTGATTGAGGCCAATAGACCTCCACAACTAGAGCATCCTGAATTATGCCATGAAGAACCACCATAGTAAATTGAAGATAGACAGGCAGAGGAGACTACTTCCCAAAGTGAAATTCCATCTCCTCAAACCGAAGCTGAAGCAGACCCTGCCCAAACCACATAGGCCCAAACCTCACAAACATAGGCATTAACGCAAAATAGGAAGAGAGAAACAACTGCCCCTACAACCATCATTCAAACAAGTAGAAGAAGCAAACGAATTCAGGGAACAAATGAAGCAATTCATGGTACAACAAAACAACCTAAAGAACTTCAGAATTCTACAGAACAATCTCCACGTGAAAATGCTCAAGAAATTGGGCAAGTAGAACAGACCTCACAAAGGAATGATCATGAAGACACCCAATCGACATTAGATCATCCGACAGAACAATTTATGAAGAGATATGAGGTAGAAATAACCCATATTTTGGGAAGCTTGGGAACCTCAATTGATAGAGGCAAATATAATCTAGAAAAATGCCCAGAACAAGCCTCCTCTTCAAAACCAGTTGAAGATTTTCCTGATATTGAAATGTCTTTTCCTGAGGAGAGAGAACATGAAGAACCTCATTTTGAAACAAGAAGCCCTCTTGGACAGACAAAACATTTGGAAGGAACAGAGGAACAACCATCTGCTAGCCAGAATGAAGAAGACCTTGGGACCTCTCATAAACAAAAATTAGCCAAGAGCCATAAGAAAATTAGAAAGTTAAAAAAAGAAAACAAACTCTTGAAGAAAAAGGCTAAGAAGGCTAAAGTATTAAATAAGAAGGTGGTTAAACTCAAGGAAATTATCAAGGAATTGAGGAAACAACTAGAACAGGCAGATAAGGCCCATAGAAGAAAGAATAACAAAAGGGCCAAAGTGCAAGGAAGAAACCCTCTTCCTAAATAAGTTGTTAGTACAAATTCTATAGGGATACAGACAGACCCTGAAGAAATAGTAGTAGAAGAAACAATAGCTCAGAATGAGGAAGCAATTCCTTTAGAAACACAAGAAAATATGACATCTACATAAGAAATTGATGCTGAGGTGCATATAGGAACCCTGATATTAGAGGAAATAGCTCAACTCCTTGAGCAGAATGCTACCATCAGGAGATTGGAGGAAGAATTGATGCAGTCTCAACAAACCCTGGTTCAAAACAGAAATGAATTACTGACTATGGCAGAGAACCAAGCACTCCAGTCCCAGAAATAAATTGCTATTGTGGATAGACTGGAAGAAGATCTTACACAGGTCCAAAAAGCATTAACTCAATCCAAGGAAGATATGGGCTCTATGGAAGAATACCAAGCATCCCAATCTCAAGAACAGGGTGTCACCATTGATAAACTAAAGGTAGAGCTGGGACAAGCCCATCGAGCATTGTCTCAACACCAAGATGAGATGGTCACTAGAGATGAATACCAAAAGATCATTAAACAACTAAAGGACATGACTACAACAGAGAGTGAGACCTATGTTGTGCTCACCAGAGCCCAAGGGAAGATAAAAAAGGTGCAAACCCAATTAGAAAAAGCTTTGGAGCAAATCAAATAAATCTATGATGTCTACTCTGATTCTATTAATTGCAAAGCCCCTGCCACCAATTACACTTTATTCTTGCTGGAATGATATATGTTATTAAGAGTGAATTCCATCAGAGCAGGAAAACCTATTTCATTTTCCACTGTACTTGAGTTTATTTCATGTTTCATAGAGCAGGACGAAAAGGTACAATACTTTTTGTGTGAATTGTACTTTCATAATTTCATTCTGGAAGAAAAAAGGGAAGATAACCTGTGCCCATTCATAGGTGACATACAGTTTCAGGCATTTCTGTCATTTACTCGGAACCAAGTCAGATGGGGTAAATCTCATAAAACCTTCCTAAAGAGGGAAGCTGGGCTAGATCTCTAGGTTAGGGGAGAACCTCCAAAGTCCTTTCCAACCATTATGCGACATAAAACCTTTATGAAAAGAGGGGGGGTCATAGACTCCTTAGCCCCTATCCATATACAGGTTATATGTTCAGGTATCACTCGTTTTAGGGAGCTTAAGGAGGAAGCTCTTGCTGCTTCTAAACTGAGATGGGATGCATCCTCTAGTGAAGTAAAGAGTAGGGAACCCTTTGGGTACAATAATTTATTTGCAGCTACCTATAGAATAGAGAGGTATTCTAGATTGCTCCAAGAGGAAGGGCCTACTTGGATTGGGTGCATATATAATCCCCCTATAATCTGGTTCCCTCCAGAAAGTTACCAAAAAGATTATCAAATTAACAAGAAAAGGGAGGATGCTACTTTTGGAGAACTCAAAGGAAGCAATGGGTTCAGAAGGCCTGGTGAACCAACCTTTCCACCTTACAACATTACTACTTTACATGTAATATCTCAGCTTGCATGAGGACATGCAAGAAGGTAAGTTGGGGGGTATGTTAGGTTATGAAAAAGGTATAAATATCTTCCTTTTTCCCACATTTCATGATATCATCTTGATTGACTTTTAGATTATTTAGGAGCAAATAGAATAGAAAATGAATAATATACTCTTTAGCGTTATTGTTGAAGTTAGATTACATAGATCCTAAATATGATTGAAATTGTCTAGTTTTATTATAGGATTGGTTAAATATTTTCAAACCCAAGATAGCAAAGGAAATCTTGAAGATGTGCAAGCCATTGGAGGTTGAAGACTTTATGGAACAATGCAATTTTGAAGATGACCGAGTTGCTTATATTGTAATAGTAAAGCAATCTTGAGGATATCTCGATCCTCGGGATAGCTTAATTTACCCAGATTATTGTAATATATAAGGGGTAAATAGATCTTGAAAAGATGTAGAAGAATTGCACCCAAGAATTCATAACTTAGAATTGTTATGCATTAGCAGTTTTTGTAAAATGTTGTACCTGCTATGAAATCAATAGAAGCTTCGAGCGGTTTTACCATTTCTATATACTGAATTTCAAATAGCAGTGATTCTAAGGACCAAGGGTCGATTCTGAAGGAGCTACTGTTCGACCTGTAATTGTATCAGTTCAATTTCT
>ML795180.1:343679-379578 GCA_009831015.1 Picea engelmannii
GGAAATCGAGGATTGGGGTTTCGTTGTTTGATTTTGCATTGAAATTTGTTATTTCAAAACAGCGAATTCCGATATCCCGATATGGGTTTAATCTTTCATAAGTTTTAACATTAGGGTTCATTTAGAACGTTATTCGAAAAAGTGTTTGGTGCAGACATTAATTTTAATTTCAACCATTCTTTTTCCAAGAATATAACACAAGGGCATTTCGAATTCATTAGAGATAAAAAACTTTATTTTATAGAAATCTTACTTAGGCAAAGAATCCAGGATGCAAATTTTTTTTATCCTTAAGGTGAAAAATTAAGTTCTGTTTCAACATGTGGCATAGGTTTTGAACTTTTGTTTTACTTACTACCCCTTTCTATTAGGTGACTTGTCACCTTTTCTAAGTTGGTATAGATTTCAACATCTTCATTTTCTTAGTACCCCTTTCTGCTTGTTCACATGGCATGGATGTCAATCTTTTATTTTTTCTTAGTACCCCTTTATCTTTATAGATGTGTCACCATTTTTTGTGTGGAATAGGTGTTGAATGTATATTTTCCATAGTACCCCTTGATTTTAGGTTATGTGTCACCCTTGTTGAGTTGGCATAGTTGTTGGCCCTGACCGAGTTTTGAGGAACACTTGGTCATATTTGACCATTTTTGGGACTTTGACAGCTTGTCAAAGATGGAGTGCAATGCGAAGCAGAAATAGTGGAAGTTAGACCCCTTTTTGGGTCCTTTTTGGGTTTTGGGGGATAATGTAATAGGAATGGGATGTTAGCCCATGGGTTTACCCATGCTTAGGCTCACTGTTGTATGTATAAATAGATTTATAGGCGAATTAAGTGAAAGAGGGAGGGGAGAAGAGTAGTAGAGTGTGATCTATGTGATCAAAGAGTTGTGAGTTGTGCTAAGTGTTGGTAATGATTGTAAATACTTTGTGCATACTATAAGAGACTAAGTGCAGGATATTGTAGAAGGCTTTGTGCTTTTAGCACAAGGAAAAATGATCTAGCAAGCTACGTAGATATTCTATCCTATGCGAAGAGGGATTTGGATGGCTCTGTTCTGTAACCTGATTAACTGAAGCTAATAAATAAGAAGACTTTGGGGACATAGCCCGAGGGTGGGGGTGAACCATGGTAAATCTGTGTGTTGTGCTCTGTGCCTCGACCTGATGTGTCTGTCTCTTCCTTTGCTAAGTGCTTTGATGTGTTTAGAGAGATCTATTTATGCTTTTTTCTTCTGAGATATGAATGAATGTTAGATCTGGTATGTAATATGCTTAGTGCTTGATCTATTGAATCTAATCTATCTTTTTGTGGCTAAGTGTTGAATTATCTTAGATCTAAGTACATACTGCGATGCTCTGTGTTATCTGCGAAGTATCATAAGGGTTGAATATTGATGAATAATCTATGCTAAGTGATTTCTAAGTGTTATAATCACATATTTGTGTCCTAGCTAAGGTTGCAGACACCTGAGTCTTGCAACCACCCCTGCCTCTACCTCGGGTGAGACTTCATTTGCTTCGCAGGTGTTGCCGAAAGGGTCGGTAGTTAGTTTTTTGTTGGTGCACTATTGTAGCGTTGAACCCTAGGTCTGCCCTTGTGCCAAAAAATGGTTTAGTTGCCAGGACCTGAAACTGTGATCGCTGGTAACTGGGCAGAAGAAGCTTTGTGCAAACATTCATCCTGAAATTGTGAAAGCTTTGTGCGTGGATCTATGCCCTAGTGCATAGTGATCCACTTGATTTGAAAATCTCTGTGTTGAAGAAAGAAGGAAAAATATGAATGAAAGAAGTCATATCTACAAGAAAAGAGGTTGATACTGAAGAAAAGAAGTAAGATATGTAAGATCTGTGCTCTGATAAATGTAAGAATAGTTAAAATTTCTTAGATCTGGAAGCTTTGTTCCCTGTAGAAGAAAAATAAGTGAATTTTTTTTTTTCTAAAGTATGGATTTAGGTATGCTTGATAGATTTTGTCCTAGCTTGAAAACTAGGGCATTGTTAGATGAAAGAACATTTGACATGAATAGATCTGATAAGAATAATGAAAGATATGTTATACCTATGCATAGAAAGAATTTTTGGACTAACCAATGGATGTAGGATCCTAGAAAGAAATTTTTGCAGGCTATCCATTATGACCCTAGCAAGCAGTACAAGAAAAGTTTGGTATCATTGAAGAGAAAGAGAGGATTAAATCTTTGTTACAGTTGCAGAAGACCAGGACATCTTTCTAAGGAATGCCCTGGGAGAAACCCTAGTTGCCTCTGTTGTAAGGCTATGGACCATGAAGTACTGGATTGCCCTAAAATGATTGCTAGACTTGAAAAGCTGAATATGGAGCAAGAAAACTCTAAAGGAGATCAAGAACTTAAGATTGTAGAAGAACCCCATAAATAATCATATATTATGTTACTGAAAATGAAAGAAACCCTGGATGAACATAAAGATGCCAGTTTGTCAGAGATCTTCAAAGAAAAGGAGAAAATCAAAGTAAGAATAGGAGACTTCAACATTGAATGTGCTCTGGATGAGGGAACACAGATCAACATTATGACAGAAAGTACTTGGGAAACCCTAGGAAGGCCTGCTATGGTTCCTTCACTAGGAATAATAGGGTTGTTTAAAGGAAAAATGGTAACCCTATGTGGCAGGATTACCCAGATAGCTATGAGTACCCATGGATCTTCAACATAGGAAGAATTTGAAGTTATTAAATTTATTGAGGACCATGCCCCATTTCCAGCTTTGTTATGCAAGATCTGGATTGAAAAAGACCAGATCTAGAGAAAAGAAGAAAAGGAAGCCCTAGAATAGAAGAAACAAGAACTCATGGAATTTATGACTAGAAGGATCACCTACTTGATGGAAGAAAAAGATAACAGATCTAAGCTATTGAACACCAAGGAATTGGATGTCAAAGCTATAAGAGCATTAGAGGAACTACAGAAGACCAAAATACCTAATCCATATGATGAAGGAGTATTACCCTTGGATCTGAAGAAAGAATCTCAACATCGCGAAGTGACTATGTCGAGAGAAGATAAGAATCATAATGGAAAAAGGATGACCGAGACAAAGCTCACTGGGAAGAAGGCTAGGAAGCTAAGTAATAAGAGAGCCAATATTGAAAAGTTACAGAATTCCAGAGGAAGCTTCGCAGAAGGAAAAATCACAGGAATTGAGCTTCGTCGGGGTATCAGAACAATGACATATGGCACTTCGCCATGGCGAAGAAATATAGTCGTTGGACCGATATACCTGTTCGAATTCCACCCCGAACAGACATAAAATAATTAAAGGATCACCACCAGACCATTGGACCATGCCATAGTGGATGGATCAATGTTCATGGAAGCTTCATACCCGTTGAAAGTAGACCATTGACGAATTTCCTATTTATCTCGTCGCATCGTGCCCGAAGAACACTTTTGCCAACTGAAAAGTCAAATTCCGTAGAACTAGTGATTGTCTACAGTGATCATTGCAAGCAGATTGTTCATCCTAGTGCAGTATTTTGAGATCATTGTGACCCCGATTATCTTTCCCGAGTGCGTATGTCCGACGATCTCACCGCACTTGAGGAATCCATCACAGAGGTCCTTCTCAATTTAATGACTGAGAGATTCATGTCGGAAAGAAGAATGTCCCCCAAAGTCCAAGAATTATTGACAAGAGGAGTGAAAGCATCCCCGTCAACTGCTCGAGCAAAAACATCTCAAGCCGGTGCAGAGAGAAGAACTATGCATAAGGACGACATAGCCAACACGAAGTTAGTGCCATCCATCCTACCAGCTTACATACCCCCTTTGAGCAGTGAGATTAATAGGGACAATGTCCCTAGAGACTTTGAATACACCCTAGTCACTATATATCTACCAAAAGGAGTACGCACCTACTGCACAGGTCAAGACAAGGTTAGAGTGTTGAAGTTTTGCGACTTCAACCTGGGGGACCGTAAAGTTTATAGCATTCTCACCCCATATAAGTACTTGACAAGAAATAAGGGAAAGAATTCGAAGCTCATCCCTCAACAATGGACGATGAACCTTGCCCAGTCTACTTTTCTCAACGTTGTGAAAATACCACACTTCGGTAGACACCAGGAGGTGAATGCTTGTGTAAAATTGCTGCTAACAAGTTACCACGGAGGATACCTACGGTTAGAATGTCGCATAACTATTGATCTGACACTGATCAATAGGATCACTGGGCTTAGCATGAAGGGCCCTAATCCCCATGAGTACTGTCGTGGAAAGACCGCAGACCGCGCTCTTACGTAGAAGATCAAGGAAGCCTATGGAGATGTTGAGAAAGGTGCGAGAGGCTACAAGGTAGACTCTATTGAAAGTGGAGTAGTGAAGATAGGAATTGAAGAAGTAGTCAACATAACATTTCTCTCTGTGACCGGCTTAGAGCAGAAGGCCGAAGAGCCCATAGAGCACCAAGTGATGAAGTTGGTTGAAGTTATTCAAAAACTTCAACAAAGGGTCGTGGAATTAGATCTTCAGACCACACCACAGACTCCACAAGAAGTGTGTGACCAACGAGAATTGAATTCTCAGAGCGCAGTCGAGAGGATTAAAACACTTTCTGCACAATGTAAACAACTAAGTAGCAGAAGCGCACAGATATATTAACAACTATATAAAGACCCAGAGTTGAATAAAATGGAGTCCCAACTCCAGGAAGAAAAGAAACATGCAGATACAGTACAGGAACAACTCAAGCTCTTATCACCCATCGAGAGGATGAAGAGATCCCAGGAACAACGAACTACCCAACAACTCATTCTTACCACATAGAACAAAGTGATGGAAGTCACCCAGCAACTCCAGCCGAGACAGGAGGTGGCCTATCTACTGTTTGAAGAAATTGAAGGCCAAGGAACACTACTAGAACAAGTAGTTGTTACAGTCGAGCAACAACTGGAAGGACCTATCAGCAAAGCGGTTGTTCAGGAATTCGCTGAGCAAGAAGAAGTAGCACAGAGACAAGTCGAAGCATCTCGATCCAAGCTTGAGACCTTTGAGGCAAAGTTACCCAGACCCGAGTGACTTGGGATGAGTCATAGGTGAGTGTTGGGGGCCTGTTGGCCCTAACTAATTTTTGAGGAACACTTGGTCATATTTGACCATTTTTGGGACTTCGACAGCTTGTCAAAGATGGAGCACAACACGAAGCAGAAATTGTGGAAGATAGACCTCTTTTTGGGTCCTTTTTGGGTTTTGGGGGATAATGTAATGGGAAATGGATGCCGGCCCATGGGTTTATCCACGCTTAGGCCCACTGTTGTATGTATAAATAGATGTATAGGTGAAGTAAGTGAAGGAGGGAGGGTAGAAGAGTAGTAGAGTGTGATCTATGTGATCGAAGAGTTGTGAGTTATGCTAAGCGTTGGTAATGATTGTAAATGATTTGTGCATATTGTAAGAGACTAAGTGCAGGATATTGTAGAAGGCTCTGTGCTTTTATCACAAGGAAGAAGGATCTAGCGAGCTACACAAATATTTTGTCCTATGCGAAGATGGATTTGGATGGCTCTGTGTCGTAACCTGATTAACTGAAGCTAATAAAGAAGAGTAATTTGTGGACGTAACCCCAGGGTGGGGGTGAACCACAACAAAGCTGTGTGTTGTGCTCTATGCCTCGACCTGATGTGTTTGTCTCTTCCTTTTCTAAGTGCTTTGATGTGTTTAGAGATATCTATTTATGCTTTGTTCTTCTAAGATATGAATGAATTTTAGATCTGGTATGTAAGATGCTTAGTGCTTGATTTTCCGAATCTAATCTATCTTGTTGTGGCTAAGTGTTGAATTATCTTATATCTAAGTACATACTGCGATGCTCTGTGCTATCTGCGAAGTATCATAAGGGTTGAATATTGATGAATAATCTATGCTAAGTGATTTCTAAGTGTTATAATAAAAAATCTGTGTCCCAGCTAAGGTTGCAGACACCTGAGTCTTGCAACCACCCCTTCCTCTACCTCGGGTGAGACTTCATCTACTTCGCAGGTGTTGCCGACAGGGCCGATAGTTAGGGTTTTTTTGGTGCATTGTTGTAGCATTGAACCATGGGTCTACCCCTATCCCAACAATATCTTTCAACCTCTTCATTTTCTTAGTGCTCCTTTCTCATTGTTGACATGGCACGAGTTTCAAACTTTATTTCTCTTAGTACCCCTTTCTATTTGTTGACGAGTCACACTTTTTTGTGTGGCATTGAACTTCTCTTTTCCTTAGTACCCCTTTCTCTTAGGTGATGTGTCACTTTTTTTGAGTTGGAATAGATTTCAACATTTTTCACTTTCTTAGCACCCCTTTCTATGTGTTTACATGGCACATGTGTAGAACTTTTTTTTTTTTTAGTACCCCTTTGTCTTTGGTTACATGTCACCATTTCTTTGTGTGGCATAGGTGTTGAAAATATCTTGTCCTTAGTAACCATTTCTCTTAGGTGATGTGTAACCATTGTTTAGTTTGCATAGCTTTCAACCTATTCATTTTCTTAGTACCCCTTTCTCCTTGTTGACATGGCACGGTTGTCAAACTTTTATTATTCTTAGTACCCCTTTATATTTGTTGACGTGTCACCCTTTTTTTTGTGGAATAGGTGTTTAACTTATCTTTTCCTTAGTACCCATTTCTCTTAGGTGATGTGTCACCCTTTATGAGTTGGTATAACTTTCAACCTCTTTGTTTTCTTAGTACCCTTTTCTCTTTGTTGACATGACATGAGTGTCAAACTTTATTTATCTTAGTACCTCTTTATCTTTGTTAATGTGTCACCCTTTTTCATGTGGAATAGGAGTTGGACTTCTCTTTTCCTTAGTACCCATTTCTCTTAGGTGATCTTTCACCCTTGTTGAGTTGGCATAACTTTCAACGTCTCCATTTTCCTAATACCATTTTTTCCTTGTTGACATAGAATGAGTGTCAAAATTTTATTTTTCTTAGTACCCCTTTATCTTTGTTGATGTCTCACCCTTTTTTGTGAGGCATAGTTGTTGAACTTCTCTTTTCCTTAGTTCCCCTTGCTCTTAGGTGATGTGCCACCGTTGTTGAGTTAACATAAATTTCGACATATTCATTTTCTTAGTACCCATTTCTCCTTGTTGACATGGCATGAGTGTGAACATTTTACTTTTCTTAGTACCCCTTTATATTTGTTGATGTGTCACCCTTTTTTGCATGGCATAGGTGTTGAGCTTCTCTTTTCCTTAGCACAACTTTCTCTTAAGTGAAATTTCACCCTTGCTGAGTTGTCATAGCTTTCGACCTCTTTATTTTCTTAGTACCCCTTTCTCATTGTTTACATGGCATGGGTGTCAAACTTTTATTTATCTTAGTACCCCTTTATATTTGTTGACGTGTCACCCATTTTTGTCTGGAATAGGTGTTAAAATTCTCTTTTCTTTAGTACCCCTTTCTCTTAGGTGACCCGTCACCCATGATGAGTTGGGATAGATTTCTACCTCTTCATTTTATTTGTAACCCTTTCTCCTTCTTATCCTGGCACACATGTCAAACTTTTACTTTTCTTAGTACCACTTTATCTTTGTTGAAGTGTCACCCTTTCTTGTGTGGCATTGATGTTGAACTTGTATTTTCCTTAGTACCCCTTGTGCTTAGGTGATGGGTCACCCTTGCTGAGTTGGCATAGATCTTTACCTCTTTGTTTTCTGAGCATCCATTTCTCCTTGCTGACATGGCATGAGTGTCAAACTTTTATTTTTCTTAGTACCCCTTTATCTTTGTTGATGTGTCACCCCTTTTTATGTGGCATAGAACATAGTTACCAACTTAATGATAACTCTCCAAAGTTATCATTTTTCAAAGATCGCATTTTTTACCCCCATTTCAAAAGATGGTGCTACCGGTAGCACCATTTTTTGAAATGGGGTAAAAAATGGGACCTCTAAAAAACAAGTTTTATACTGGTAGCACCCTTATTTTTGCAGTGTTTAAAATTTGGACCCATTCATACCCATGCGTTGAAAACTTATGTCATTGTGGACAAAGACCTTAAAGTTGGCCCTTGAATCGAAAAGCGGTGCTACCGGTAGCACCAATTGTTTTTTTGGAGTTAAAATTATCACTTAATTGAAACTGTGGCCTCAACAATGACTACCATCGTTGATAAACAACTCAAAATCGGCTCATAAATCATTGCTTAAAAAATATTTTTATACATTTTAAAATTTACATTAAAAAAAACAAAACTAAGAGTTGGTTTTTTAAAAATTAAAACAAAAAAAAACCATTTTTGTTAGAAAATTTGTAACTGAAATTTAATGTTTTTTAAAGGAAAATTTAAAACTAAAAAAACTATGAAAAACAAAACAATTAAAAATGTTTAAACTAAATCAATCATAATAAAAAAATTGTTTAAAAAACCATTTTTAAAATAACTTGCATGAATTTGGGCATGGGGGGATGGCCACCATCGACCCAGCCGCCACGGGCTAAGGCTTGGCCCCACACGACACCCACGATGCCCAACCAACCCGATTTGTTTTTATTTTTAGTTATGTTTCTTTTTCGCCCTTTTCTTTTAATCTTTTTTTTTTAAATTGAATTTTGAAAAAAAAAAATTAATGTGTTATTTTCTTCATTTAAAAAAATAAAATTATTTGCGAATATTTTCTCCTTTCTATTTATTTATTTTAAATGTAATTTTTTTTTTAAAAGTTTGTAAACAAATTTTCAAGTGACCATTTCGATTCCAATTTTGAGTTTTTTATTTGCACAGGGATTTGTTGTCAAGACCAAAATTTCAATTAGGTCGTAAATATCTATAATTTTAATGTTTAGAAAACACAATTTGTTTTAGGTATTATCACTTTTTTATTTAGGTGTTGATTTTAAGATTTTTCTGATCGTCTATACGAGTTTTTAAGGCCATGGTTGAAAAAAGTTGTAATTTTAACCCATGATAGAAAAATGGTGCTATCGGTAGCACCACTTTTTGATTTGGGGGTTGATTTTCATGTTTTTATGAAAATATATGAGTTTTAAGGGATAGAGTTCTCGTTAAGTTGATAACTTTGTTATAGGTGTTGAACTTCTATTTTCCTTATTACCCATTTCTCTTAGGTGACATGTCACCATTGCTGACTTGGAATAGCTTTCAACCTCTTCATTTTCTTAGTACCCCTTTCTCCTTGTTGACATGGCACATGTGTCAAACTTTTACTTTTCCTAGTACCCCTTTATCTTTGTTGACGTCTCACCCTTTTCTGTGTGGCGTAGGTGTTGAACTTGTCTTTTCCTTAGTACCCATTTCTCTTAAGTGACATGTCACCCTTGCTAATTTGGGATAGATTTTTTACCCCTTAGTTTTCTTAGTACCCCTTTCTCCTTGTTTACATGGCACGAGTGTCAAACGTTTATTTTTCTTAATACCCCTTTAATTTGTTGACATGTCACCCTTTTTTGTGTGGCATACATGTTGAACTTATTGTTTCCTCAATAACCCTTTCTCTTAGGTGAAATGTCACCCTTGTTGAGTTGGCATAGCTTTCAACCTCTTCATTTTCTTAGTACCCTTTTCTCCTTGTTGACATGGCACATGTGTGAAACTTTAATTTTTCTTAGTACCACTTTATTTTTGTTGACGTGTCACCCTTTTTTGTGTGGCATAGGTGTTGAAATTCTCTTTTCCTTAGTACGCATCGCTCTTAGATGACATATCACCATTGCAGAGTTGGCATACCTTTAAACCTCTTCATTTTCCTAGTACCACTTTCTCTTTGTCGACATGGAACAAGTGTCAAACATCTTTGTTGATGTGTCACCATTTTCTGTGTGGCACAGGTGTTGAAACTTTATTTTCCTTAGTACCCCCTTTTCTTAGGTGACGTGTCACGCTAGCTGAGTTGGCATAGATTTTGACCTATTTGTTTTCTTAGTACCCCTTACTCCTTGTTGACATGGAATGGGTGTCAAACTTTTACTTTTATTAGTACCCCTTTATATTTGTTTAATTTTCACCCTTTCTTGTGTGGAATAAGGGTTGAAATTATCTTTTCCTTAGTACCAATTTCTCTTAGGTGACCTCTCACCCTTGCCGAGTTTGCATAGCTTTCGACCTCTTAATTTTCTTATTACCCTTTTTTCCTTGTTGACATGGCATGGGTGTGAAACTTTTATTTTTCTTAGTACACATTTATCTTGGTTGATGTCTCACCCTTTTTTGTGTGGCATAGGTGTTGAAATTATCTTTTCCATTGTACCCCTTGATCTTAGGTGACGTGTCACACTTTCTAAGTTGGCATAGCTTAGACCTCTTCATTTTCTTGGTACTTATTTCTCCTTGTTGACATGGCACAAGTGTAAAAATTTTATTTTTCTTAGTACCCCTTTATCTTTGTTGGCATGTCATTCTTTTTTGTGTGGCATAGGTGTTGAAATTATCTTTCCCTTAATACCCCATTCTCTTAGGTAACATGTCACCCTTGCTGAGTTGGCATAGATTTATACCTCTTCATTTTCATAGTAAACCTTTCTCCTTGTTGACATGGCACAGATGTCAAAATTTTATTTTTCTTAGTACCCGTTTATCTTTGTTGACATGTCACCGTTTTTTGTGTGGCATATGTGTTGAACTTCTCTTTTCCTTAGTAGCCCTTGTACTTAGGAGATGTGTCACCCTTTCCTAGTTGGCATAACTTTCGAGCTCTTAATTTTATTAGTACCCATTTCTACTTGTTGACATGGTACGATTGTCAAAATTTTATTTTTCCTAGTACCCCTTTATCTTTGTTGATGTGTCACCCTTTTTTGTTTGGCATAGGTTTTTAACTTGTTATATCCTTAGTACCCCTTTCTCTTAGGTCAAATGTCTCCCTTTTTTATTTTTCATAGCTTTCGACCTCTCCATTTTCTTAGTACTCATTTCTCCTTGTTGACATGGCACGAGTGTAAAACTTTTATTTTTCTTAGTACCCCTTTAAATTTGTTGATGTGTCAATCTTTTTTGTGTGGGATGGATTTTGAACTTCTCTTTTCCTTAGTACCCCTTTCTCTTAGGTGACTTGTTCCCCTTACTAATTTGGTGTAGCTTTCGACATCTTCGTTTTTATTAGTACCCTTTCTCCTTGTTGACATGTCACAAGTGTCAAACTTTACTTTTCTTAGTACCCATTTATCTTTTTATACTTTTCACCCTTTTTTGAGTTGCATAGGTGTTGAACTTATCTTTTCCATAGTACCCCTTGATATTAGGTGATGTGTCACCCTTGATGAGTTGGAATCAATTTCGACGTCTTCATTTTCATAGTACACATTTCTCCTTGTTGACATGGCACAATTGTTAAAATTTACTTTTCTTAGTACCCCTTTTTCTTTGTTGATGAGTCACCCTTTTCAGTGTGGCATAGGTATTGAACTTATCTTTTCCTTAGTACCCCTTTCTCCTAGGTGATGTGTCACCCTTGCTGCGTTGGAATAGATTTCAACCTTTATCATTTTCTTAGTACCCCTTTCTCATTGTTGACATGGAACAAGTGTCAAACTTTTATTTTTTTTATTACCCCTTTGTCTTTGGTTATGTGTCACCCTTTTTTGTGTGGCATAGGTGTTGAAATTTTCTTTTCCTTAGTAACCATTTCTCATAGGTGACATGCGACCCTTGCTGAGTTGGAATAACATTAAAGATCTTAATTTTCTTAGTTCCCCTTTCTCCTTGTTGACATGGTAGAGGTGTCAAAATTTTATTTTTCTTGGTACCCCTCTATCTTTGTTGGCATGTCATCATTTTTTTTGTGTGGAATATGTGTTTAAATTATCTTTTCCTTAGTACAACTTGCTCTTAGGTGACATATCAAACTTGCTGAGTTGGCATATCTATCGACCTCTTCATTTTGTTAGTAACCTTTTCTCCTTGTTGACATGACACGGGTGTCAAACTTTTATTTTTCTTAGTATCCCTGTAACATCCCCAAAATCCAAATGGGCTATGGAATGTAAATTTTTTTGAACTGTATGCAAATTAAATCATATACACACATAAAATCTTGCATAACTTTATATATAAAACTTGAAATAGACAAATACATTCTGTAAATGCACAGATTCATACGAAAATAATAGTAAACATATACATGTTTCATAGACAGGTAATAGCCATTAATATAACAAAAGGTATAAACCACACACATGAAAAAACCATAAAAATAAACACATAATTAATAATGCAGCATATAAATTAACACACAATTGACACTTATATTGGTAAGAATATCACCAACTACGTGTAGACCTTCCACGAACCTCCCATTGTTAGACCACACTTCTCATCACTCTTAGCAGTGGGTCACCCCCGAGATGGGACTAATCTCCACCCAGGTAAAGGGATTCCTAACCGGGATGATGTATCATAGACAAAAGGAATGATTTTGTCCCAGGTGCCAAATCAAACTAACATCTTACAGTCCCTCATTCCCCACATTCCTATCCCACCCTAAGAAGTGTGCCCCTTCTCTACTCAATAATCCCTTGGATGCCCCACTTCCCTTCTAGG
Organism: Picea engelmannii; assembly: GCA_009831015.1. NCBI lineage: Eukaryota > Viridiplantae > Streptophyta > Pinopsida > Pinales > Pinaceae > Picea > Picea engelmannii. Next base: position 356,205 of record ML795180.1, read on the forward strand.
GCTTCAACAATAGGTCGAACATGAAGTATCAGAGCCCTATAGATGTAGTTTAGCACCTTCGAAAATCAATTCCCAACAATTCTCTCACCTAGAGATAAATTTCTCATGGCCTTGACAACCCGCCTCTTCAATATCCCATGGGCATAACAACCCACTTCTTCATTCCACTTCCCAAGCTAACCAAGTATAGGTACCTGTATAGGTACGGGTATGGTACTAGTTCAGGTATGGATACAAGTATAGATAGGTACAAAGGACAGTTGAATCAGTGTGTGAATGATGATGGAATGATAGGAAAATAAACTAAGTCCAAACTATATGTATGCATGTTCCCAAATTGAAACTTGTCATGTTGTGAGCTACTTTTGGCTTAATCTCCCTAGCTTATCTATTTTCCTTTACTTTTAGCCCCCCCCGCTTTCCCTAACTAGTGCAGTTTAGTCCCCCATACTCTTTCATTATGGTCGGTCTACACACAACAATGTATTTTATATTAATGATAAGACATATACAAAAATAGGCTCATTGGCCTTTAGCATCTAGGCTCTTCGGCCTAATCATCACATACGCCTTATGGATTATAAGAAACTGGCTCACGAGCTATAAAACACAACATATACACAAAGGCTCCCTGGCCTCAAAATCACGCGTACTTAAGTTTTCTACGTGTGGTATCCTGGAATGTGCACACTTCATAATTTTAGTGTGTAGTACATGTGTGCACTATACCATGGAAGGTGCATACAAAATGATATCAAACAACTCACCAACTTAAGTACATTTGCATTTACATTTACAATTGGGTTCAACCTAGGGTGCCTTATTTTCCATCTTAAACATTTTTAACATTCCCAAAACTTTAATTCATCTCTAGGACTGTCTTATATGGTTCAATATATTTCCATTGATTTCTCCTACGCCTCAATTTGATTCTGGAGCAAAAATTTATGGCCCTTCAAAGTTAGTTGGGTCTTAAAATTTACCCTCCACTGTTTGTCTTGCAACTTTCTCATAAAAGCTCTGTTTGACGAACGATTTACACCATTATAAATGATGTTAAGGGCCTAAAAAACACGCTGCAAAATGATGACCCAAAATAGTATAAATGTCATAGAAAATTGTTGGTTTTCTATTGTTGTTGACCATCCAAATGACTTCGTGCGCACAAATTTGAACCTGTACAACCATATTTAGCATGCAGAGCAATACCATAAGGTAGTGCATGCTACACACACTTATAATAAATTTGGATCAATTCTCTATATCAACAATAACTGGTGCACACTATTTTTGTTTCACACGCCCATATTCACCACGCACAATTTTGGTTCTTGCACTAATACCTATTGCGCACAATTTTTGCATCGCACACTAATATTCTATGCGCATTTTACTCTACATGTTGCACCATGCCAAAGTTTAGTATGCCCCCACTGTGCACCAGTACTCTGTGTACACCATTAACTAAATTGTTGCGTGACAACATATACCCACATTGCACGCCCACCAACAAAATTCCTATCTGCTCTATCAATACTGCGCACACTACGTGAGCCATTATATTTTTTTGCGCGAGACCAAATTTTAGTGTGTGCACCCACATGCTAATATTTTTCCATGCAGTGCCAAATTTTAGTGTGCGCATCCGCACGCCAATATTTTTCCGTGCACCCGCACACCAATATTTTCCGCGCAGCGCAAAATTTTATCGCGCGTACCTGCACACCAATATTTTTCCGCGCAACTCCAAATTTTAGCGCATGCGCCCACACACCAATATTTTTCCACATATCAAAAGATTTTCACTGCACATCATGCATTTTTAGTGCACCCACCTGTGCACATTCATTTTTATTCACATCAATTACTCATGAATTCCACTGCAGAAATTGGGGATTTTGCCTAACGTTTTCCCAAATTTTATCGTAGACATTCTGCAACTATGAAACTTTCTCAATTTCACCCCGATAACACGAATTAAACCTCTTCAACAACAAATTGATGTGGGTTGACATTTCTGGAAAAAATGTTTCCCAAACTCAATTCACGAATTGAGAATTTTAATACACTAATCTCGCTCCATCTGTCATGGCTTCACTGTAACTTCAAATTCGACCAATTCCAGGTCTGAATTTTCTAGAACAGATACTAAATCAAGAATATATCACCACTTGGAAAAATTTCTCAATTTTCCCATGAATTCAACAACAAAAATTGGGGTTTTTTCACAATTCCAAGCCGTTGCTTCTAAATTTTACCGTGGACGCTTTGTAACTTGAAATTTGGCCACTTCCAAATCTATTCTCTGTGAAATTTCACTTCAATTCAACTTTCTTGGCCCATCCAGGCTCAGTGTCGAAAACCAGAGCTTTGATACCATATTGTAACATATCCAACGTCCAACTGGGCTATGCCACGTAAACAATTTCGAACTGTATGCAAATTAAATCATATACACACAAAAACTCTTGCGAAACTTTATATATAAAATGTAAAATAGAAAAATGAATTCTGTAAATGCACAAATTCATACGGAAATAACAGTAAACAAATGCATGTGGCATAGACAGGAAATACCGATTAATATAATGACAGGTATAAACCACATAGGAAAAACCCTTAAAAATAAACACATAATTAATAATGCAGCATATAAATTAACACACAATTGACACTTATCTTGGTAAGAATATTACCAACTATGTGCAAACCTTACATGAACCTCCTAACCTTAGACCACACTGCTCATCACTCTCAACAGTGGGTCATCTCCGAGATGGGACTAAACTCCACCCGGGTAAAGGGATTCCTAACCAGGATGATGTATCACAGACAATAAGAAAGTTTTTTTCATAGGTGCCAACTCAAACTAACAACCTACTATCCCTCATTCCCCACGTGCCCATCCCACCCCAGAAAGTGTGTGCCTTCTCTGCTCAACAGTCCCTCGGCTGCCCCACTTCCCTTCTAGGGCTTCAACAACAGGCCGCATAGGAAGTCTCAGAGTCATGTAGTTGCAGTTTATCACCTTCGAAAATCAATTCCCAACAATTCTCTCACCTAGAGAGAAATTTCTCACGGGCCTAACAACCTGCCTCTTCAATATCCCAAGGGCCTAACAACCCACCTCTTTAATACAACTCCCAAGCTAACCAGGTACAGGTACATGTATAGGTATGGGTATGGTACTGGTTCAGGTATGGATACAGGTACAGGGAGGTACAAAGGACAACTGAATCAATGTGTGAATGATGATGGAATGATAGGAAAATGAACTAAGTCAAAGCTATATGTATGAATGTTCCCAACTTGATGCTTGTCACGTTGGGAGCTACTTTGGCCCACTTGTCCCCATCCTTATAACTTAGGATAAAATAATTATCCATACTTTATACTTTAAGTAATATTAATATAATATTCCTTTTTGGCTTAATCTCCCTAGATTAGCCCTTTTCCTTTACTTTTACCCCCCCCTTTCCCTAACTAGTAGATTTTAGTCCTCCATACTCTTTTATCGTGGTCGGTCTACATGCAATGATGTATTTTATATTAATGATAAGACATATACAAAAATAATCTCACTAGACTTTAGCATCTAGGATCTCCGTCCTAATCATCACATAATCCTTTTGTCTTATAATAAACTGGCTCACTAGCCTATACAACACAACATATACACAAAGGTTCCCTGGCCTCAAAATCATGCACACTTAAGTTTATTGTGTGCAGTATCCTAGAATGTGCACACTTCATCATTTTAGTGCACAATACATGTGCGCACTATACCATGGAAGTTGCATACAAAATGATATCAAACAACTCACCAATGTAAGTACATTTGCATTTACATTTACAATTGGGCTCGAGCTAGGGGTATTGCAGAGATGCTAAGGACTATTTCCAGAGATGTGATGTCTGTCAGAGGGATGGTAAACCTAATAAGAGGGATGAGATGCCCCTAAGACCACAAGTAAGCTTGCAAGTATTTGAAAAGTGGGAAATAGACTTTGTGGGACCAATTAACCCACCAAGAAAAAGGCTAGGAGCAAGTTATATCATCACTATAATAGAATACTTAACAATATGGGAAAAATAAGCACCATCCAAAGACTGCAACGTAGAGACAACAACACACTTCCTGTTTGCTAAAGTGCTCACCAGATTTGGGTGCCCAAGGATTTTGATGAGTGACCAAGGAAATCACTTTATCAACAGTACTATTAGGGCTATGACTGAGGAATTTGAAGTCTACCATCAAAAGAGTACACCATACCATCCTTAGAAAAATGGAACAGTAGAATCCTTCAATAAGATCCTAGAGAATGCATTAACTAAGATTTTCAATGTCAACATGGATGATTGGGATTTGAAGATACCAATAGTATTTTGGCCATACAGGAAAACATGCAAAACGTTGACTGGATAGACACCATTCAGGTTGGTGTATGGACAGGAAGCAGTGGTGCTGCTAGAATTTATGGTACCTACCCTGCGCGTTGCAACAATCACCAACATGAAAGAAAGAGGGACATGAAAGGAAATATTTAACTAACTAATGGAGATGGAGGAGGATATTCTTCTAGAATTATTTCATCAGGAAGTACATATAACAAGAAACAAATCTTGGCATGACAAACATATTAAGAGGAAGAATTTCAAGGAAGGAGACCTAGTCTTTCTCTATGACAGTAAATTTTTGCAACATCCTAGTAAGTTCATAATGCATTGGATAGGGCCCTATCAAGTAAAGACTGATGGGAGTCGACTTAAATTGTACAGGGACAGTCGACCTCCTAGCACTTAAAAGGTTAGATCACGGAAAGAAAATATGTACATAATGTATTATAGTAGAATTTAATATAGAGAAAATGAGAAAAAGAAACAAAAAGGAGAAAAAGAGGGAAAAAAAAAAATACAAAATAAAAAAAATACAAAAATACTGGAAAATATAATGCGCAACAGAAAAGGGACTCAATGTGATGAAAGAAAAAAAAATCATGCACAACATACATGAGATACACTATGCACCAAGGAAAGGCTACAACAGAAATATGCCACACACTCGAGACACTCAATGCGTTGGAAAATGAACCAATGGTTAGAAAAAACATAAATATGAAAAATGACGTTTACGATCAAAACAAGTGGAATTATGAAAAATGATGGTTACGGAAAAAAGGCGCCAAATGGAGGCATTTATGAAATTGAACGGAACGTACACAAACACCAAAATCACATTCATCACAACCAGGGAAGCGTCTCTGAGAAGCTTCACCGGCCAGCTAAAATTTGACATGGGAAAACGACAGATGGAGGTTGGATCCTCAAGACAACCACCAAGAAGAAAGGGAAAGGATCCCATGGTGTCTTCCCCACACCGACAACCTTATGAAACAATATTCCTACCATGCATTCTTGAGGGAGTGTAGGTCATGCCTAACCTGCTAGGATGTGTGGAAAGACTACGGTATTCGGACCATGATGTGGCCGGTGCTGGAAAATTCCTAGTGTTTGTGTAGAAAGTATACCTTGATAGCATAGGCACAGGCCCCTTTGGTGACCCAATTTTATAGCCAAAACAATGTGCAGTCAACCTAGCCAACACAGGCATTCTGAATCTGCTAGAAATTCCCCACTTTGGCAAGGCAAAAGAGGTAAACAACTACGTCAAGAAGTTTATGGAAATCCTCCATGGAGGATTCTTATGGATGGAGGAGCCCATGTTAATAGATGTAGAACTCATTTCCTTCATCACAGGTCTTCCAACTATGGGTGAGATTCCCACATAATACCTTGATCACAAGACAAAGGAGAAATCCCTAGCCGAATAAATGAAGAAAATGTACAACACATAGAGGGGCTCACGCGGTATCATTATAAAGAGGATTAGTGACGGAGTGACGAGAATGGACACCAAAATCATGGCCTGCAATATTCTCTGAAAATGTCTCAAGGAAGAAGTCCCTGCCGGGGTCATCGCAGCTGCAGCGTAGTGCACCAGTGGCACTCTACTTAGTTGGGCCCCATATTTATTGAACTAGTTCCTCGATGACTTCCAAGATGTGTAGGACTTGGGAACATAGTTCCACTACCCATGGTTAATTATTTTGATGGAATTAATCAGGTGGAAGGAGCCCCTGTACTCTCTTTTTCATTTAGTGGATAGGTCATTTCTGCGTAGCGCGGTACACATCGTTGGGGAGAAACTCAAACCCCAAACATAGAAGTTCCAAAAAAGGTACATTTCTAGGTACTTTAGTGAAATACACGAGAGCATTGAAAATTCTTGGAGAATTACTCTAGACATGGTCGCACAATTTAGAGAGATAACCAAATTAAAAGAAACAAGGCACAATATGTGGATCCAAGCGTGCAGGGATCTAGGGAAGGAGTGGCTACAATTAAGATACTGCATCACTGAAGAAGACGTAGAAATTACCATGAGGGATTGGCACGACGATTGACGTATTTCAGTCCTAACTCAAGAAGTGCCTAAGGGTACAAAGGTAGAAGTAGGTTCAACAAAGACACATGTAGGAGACAAATATGGGCCGAAGAAGTCGGAACCAAGTCAGAATCCAGCGCAACAGAAGAAGGGGATTGCACCAAATAAATATGTGTAGAAAGGAAAAAAGGACACTTCCTCGACATCAAGAGAACAAGGAATGGGGGATACAACAACATAAGAAACCCCCTTAACAACCATCCCATAGGAAACAACACAACCCAAGAGGACAATCATACATACAAGGGGTTCGTGCAAGAATTCCAAGGCGCACAAGAAGCTTCCAGAGTATATGATCACCGAGGATGATGCTGACCTCGTGGAAGAAAAATTACAAGAACACACAACTAAGGAGTTTGAATACACCCAACACCAAAGAGGATGAATTCAAGACGAGTTGGATGATATAAGGAAAGTCCTAGAATAGATCAGAGGAGTGCACAGACCTGAAATAGGGACATAGTCATTTCCGGCAGGAATAGAAGCACATGAAAGGGTTGCATTGAACGAACATGATACCATACAAACTATAACGCAGGCGATCTCAACCTTCCTAGTTAAACCAAACATGTTGCATATGGATGAGACGATAGCCCATACATGACTGAAGGATATGGCGCAAGTATAGTTCGTACTAGAAAGGATACCAATCAAGGCATTGTACAAGATTCAAGTTAGTGTTGCATAGGAGGTGCATTCGTGTGTGCGAATAGATGAAACAGACTTGCAACATATGAAGAATGGAAAGGAGGCATTAGAATTGGTAGTTGAGTAGGTCAAGCTCCAAACCAAGGAAAAAAAGGAATGCACAGACATCCTAGATCAAGGATTGATAACAATATATAATCGAATCCCGAATAGTGCGCAGGAAGCAAAGAGTAGCACAGAGGAAAATATAAAACTCATCACGCAGACAATTGAAAAGTACATGAAAGAGATCAAGGAGCTAAAAGAGAAACTCAATTCCATGACCCCACCTGAGTTCCGAGAGCAGAGGAAAAGAAAAGTTGCACTCCAACTAACAGAGATGGAGAAACAAGTCAACACAGCTGTAGAATTGTTTGATAAGGAAACACAACTTTGGAAAATGATGGAGGAGCATGAGAAGGTACAATAGTGGGACCAGGAGGAAGAAATGATAAGAACAACAATCCAGGACCTTAAGCAGAGGAAAAAGACAATGAGCATCACCAAGCGGTTGAAAGGGACGAAGGATGTGAAGAAGCTGCAGGCAGAGCTAAAAGTTGTGCAGACACAAAAGTGGGAACAACAAGCCCAGATGGAACCTCTCCAAGAGAAAGCATCGAAGATAATCATGTAGTTGGAGGAGGAAAATAATAACATGATGCAAACATAGGCATAGTGCATAGTAATCATACAAGAGTATTTCACAACGCAAGCACTGGAGGCACTAACAGAAAAAACCACACAGGTCCAAGCGAAAGGAAGGGAACTTGCACACAAGTTCTATAGCCTAGAAAAGGCTATTGAGGGAACGTGAAATGCATAGGTGGCTCGGGACGAGCCACATGTCAGTGTTGGGGGTCTATTGGGCGCAAGCCTATTTTGAGAAAAGTATAGATGGAAGGAAAAGAAGCACGTGCGAGGAAAGCATGCAAGGAGTGCATGCAGGGAAACCTAACCATATTAGGGTTAGGGTTTTTATAAGAGAATGGAACAACTATTGAGCTGAGAATTAGTATATATAATTACCTATGAGGTCTAGGTAGAAGAGAGGAGGGGGTGTGGCAAAGTATTTTAATGTTTGAAGAAGGAAAATAATGTAAGATATGAAACCAATTTTATAAGTTGTTGAGATATAGGAGAGTCAACCAACTCGATCTCGAGGGTTGGATCATAGGTTGGGGAACCTCATGTGATCTAGTCAACCTCACAAGGATAGTGGAGTCTGTTGTGATTGTAATATCAGAAACTATAGTGTGCACAGTGCCATATGTTACAGAACCATAATAAAATACCATAAGAGCTAGATCTTTGTGGATGTAGCCCAGGATGGGGTGAACCATGGTAAGATATGTGTTATGTGATGTGATTGGTTGCATGTTTCCTTTTTGTGAGTAGTTATATTATGAATGGATGAATGGATAACTCGGTGAGATCTGTTATGTGTTAGATTTATAGAATGCATGCATATATTTAGCTGATGAATGAACATTAAGAATAAACAACCACATGAAGGCCTAAGAAGATGAAATACAATCCTAGATACCCACTCTTTCCTAGACTGCAAGCATCTGAGCATTGCAGTCACCCATAGAACTATCTCGGGTAAGACTACGTAGTACACTCTATGTGTTGTGTTACCTTCTAGTTTACTAGGAGGGTCGATAGTTTTAGAGGGATTTATTGGAAGCTTGTTTAGATCTGAACCTGGGTCAACCCAGGAACTAGGAAGAGAGAGTACTAACCAACACAAGACATTGGCCCATCTATTTGCATACTTTGCCAAAAATAATGCCAAGGTTTCCTTCTAAAAAAACCTTTTTTGGATAGTGTAAGTGCCCTACTGAACTAATAGCCTATGTACGCACATGTGTTGCATGTTAGTAAACCCACGTTTACCTCCAAAATTTGCAAAAAATATAAAATTGCATGGAATTCGACGGAGTTTATGGGCTATGGAGGGTTTCCTAACCATTTTTCCCCTTGTAGTCTGTCCCCAAACTGAATAACCATATTTTTCTCATATAAAAATAGGTCTTGGGGAGTCATTTAGGGACATGAACAAGAGAATAAGAAAACTTTTCCAAAATCCCTTCCCTTTCTTTGCCCAAGATTTTCATCTCATTCTGAGTTTTAGCCTCAACTTTCCCCTCCAAACTTTCTCCTTATGCAACCTTTCCTCCTTCCTATTATAACCCTATAATTTATAGGATCAACTGGTGACTGAAAATTTTATCCTTTTATTGTTTTGGTTGCCAAATGATTTTTCATTCCGCAAATAATTTGAGAAAAAAGAAAAGAAAAGAACGAAAAAGAAAAAGAAAAAGAAAAGAAAGAAAAATAAAAGAAAAGAAAAAGAAAGAATAAAAGAGGGCATAAAAGAAATTTAAATAAAGCCCCATGCAATAACAATAACTTGGTCCATACAGTTTAATCATGGCCAAGTCCTTTAAATTTATATTGATAGGAGTAGTGAATAAGCTTGGCTAAACTATTTAATCCTAGCCAAGCAAATTAGGTTAGCTAGTGAATAAATTTGACCAAACTGCCTAATCTTGGTCAAATAACCGTAGGATAGAGTAATTTCCTAGTCTAATAGTTTAATCTGGGCTAAATGTCATAGATAATTAGGTTAGAGCATAGGTTAGTTTTCTTTATCTCAATAAAATAGGCATGATGATCGATGTTGAACCCTATCTTTTATGTTTGAAAGTTGAATGTCTAAACCCATGGTGATAAAAACAGGGAAAGCCTGGACAAACCCACTTAAAATGCTTATCCTAAGTTTTCAGAGCAAACAGGGGTTTGTGCTCACAGATTAAAAACAATGCATTGATGAACAACTGGGGTGTTGGTGCTGAGATCTATGGTTGATAAGTTTTTCCAGACCCCCCCTGACCATTCTACCTTTAACGGTAGGGGGGGCGGGGCGGGGGTCGAGAATCATATTTAACAAAGGCACGCATATGAACGACTGAGGAGTCGGCGCCTAGATCCACGATTGAGATTGAATTGCGGACCCCCCCCTAACCCTTCTTCTTTTAATGGTGGGGGGGGGGGTCCAGAATGTTGGTTAAACATCGCGCTTAGATCTACAGTCCAGCGACAGGTGCACCGATGGATAACTGATGGTATTTTTCGAACCCCCCCAACCAGTCTGCTTTTAACGATGGGGGGGGGGGTCCGAAATGGAGTGATTTTCTGGTGGGACTTTTTATCTACGTGGAAGGAATCCATTGCTCCATACTCTTGCCACATACCACTTACCACTTTCTGACATACCCCCTGTCACCCCATGACATCATTTTCCACCTTTTCCCCTAAGGGTCACGTCTCATAACTCTGTCAGTCCATTCCCCCTGTTTTCCCGTTACAAGTCCCTTCACCGTGGTCACTTACCAATCAACACCTGCCACGTCACCCAGTCGTATTTGTCATTCATTATTACCTACCATCTCATGCTCCAAAAGACCCATTGGAAATTTATTACTGGCTAACTTATCCGTTATCTTGTTGATCTGTCCCCCGCGCCCAACAGGTATCTGTTTTCTCAAAACCACTCTTTCCATTCATTATCCCATTATTTACTTTGTTGTTGCACCAGAGATATTATCCCTGTCTTACCTCCATTCCAGTAAGCCGTCCAAAACCACAGTTATCCCCACTAACGTTTTGTTTGAATTGCAGGTATTTTCACAGTGATGGCACCAAAATCCAAGAAAGCAGAAGCCGAGGAAAATCCTTTGCTCCTGCCTCCTGTTGATCTCGACATGATCCATTTGGCTGACAAAGATCATTTAATCACAGACACTAGATGCGAATTTGACTTCGCATATTTGCAGTCATGGCTCAAAGAGATTTTCTTAGATCATAGCGATGAAATTGGGCTCTGGGAGTCCAACCTTCCTCTGTATATTTTCCCCCAAGTCCACCATTTCCCTGAATTATCCCTCAAGTGCTAGGCTCATTACCTCCCCGACCAGAGAGCCATAGTATCTTCATTAGGAGAAACTCTTTTTTTCATCACACCAGAGTCCATTGATCAGATGATGTAGATACCAAGAACTGAATCCGTCTCCCCTTTCAATCTCGAAGTCATCATGGAACTATACCAGAAACTATCATTTCCTCAGAGAGCCCAGATTTTTGAGCTTTTCCTCCCTCAAGTTGCCCAGCTCCCCAAGACAAATCCCCCGTGCCCTTCCTCCCTGTTCTCAGAGAAGGGAAACCAGGTCATTTTGTCGCTCTGTGCTCTGCTTGGTTATTTTTCCGACAAATGGGTGGATGAAACCATATTGGGTTTTCTGTCCATTTTCTCCATGGAAGAAATACCCACAACTCAGTTCGACTACAACACTTTCCTGGTGGACAATATTCACGAGCAGTTCTCAAATTTCACCTCAGAAGGCATGTTCCGGTATTCCTCAATACTGGTCTACATGTTCACTTTCTTTCAAGCAGACAGGTTCTCCTTTTCAATACAGAAAATGGACAAGGACGGGAGACCGTATGCGGTAACAGCTTGGACTTCACTACTCAGACAAAATTCAATAGAGTTTAGTTTCAAACAATTTATTGAGCAGTTTTATCACCTAAGGGTAAGCATGCTCAGTGGAAGACCTGAACCAATAATAAATGAGGAAACTCAGAGGATCTTACACCTCTCAGACCTTGCAAACACTGGAGACTGGTATCTTTACCAAAACCACACCGAGATCAGAGTATATGGATGGGAGTTAGCTCCATAAAAACTACCCAAGTATCTTCCCATGAGGATATTTTCCCTGGAGTACATAAGGGAAATGATTAACTCCGATGACATACATTTTGTGTCTCTGAAAAAGAAACAACAACTTAGAATTAAAGGGAAAATAGGGTCTTTCATCTGCAATAGCCGAAGCGTCGGGGAGGAAGCAAACATACTGTTGAAAGAAATAAAGTTTCATGTTAGTTTCACATGGCACTATGATCCATGTGGGATAATTTCTGAGATGAGGGTTAAAAATAAAAATGTCCCATATGTCCATACACCCAAGCCTGAGATAGAGAAGTTCGAAAATCAAACAGAATGGGAGCTGAACACTCTGGTCGAGATAGAACAACAGGACCCTTCAGTCATCATTTCATAGACCACTACACCACAGGTTCCCAAGGAGAAAAGACCCTGGATGGATATCACCAAATCCATAAATGAAATATGGCCTATGGTACAATTCATGTTCGAGTAGAACGAACTGGTGCAAAGAAGCAAGCAGGTGATTGAGAAAATAAAAGGAGAATTGGGAGAGATGCCCGTAGAAGCCACTGAGATCATTAAATTCCTGAATTCAAAAACCAGAGAAGAGTTAGAGGATTTGCAAATTGAAGCTAGGACAGAAACCATCCTCGAGGTCAAGAGGGTCCTGACCAAAAGAGGATTGATGCTACAACTAGAGGAAAAAGTCTAGACTATGGACATAGGAGTGCAAAGATTTTTCATCAAAATTGAAGCTCTATAGAAGAAAGGCCTCCCTCGCTTAAGGGTCATAAATGACAAGTTAATGACACTTTCTGATTATAAAAAGAAACTATCCACCGTGGCTAAATATAGTTCGAAATTATCGGGAATACAGGGTAGTATCATAGGCAAGGCATTCTTAGAATCTTTCCAGTCAGACATCAGCATACAACACAAGATCCAATACATTTTTATCGTCAAGCCAATTTTTGCCAAGTATATAGATATGGATGAAGTATACCAAATATTTATCAAAGTCGTCATTCCTAGTAACCTTCGATGGGAAGAGTTATGCAATCTGATCAAGTAGGAGATGAGCTATCCAAGCCCATTCATCTATCCAATTAGACGAGGTCGTGCAGAGGACTCACCAACGGTTTACCCCAGAAATCAGCATGAAGATTTCAACACATCATCAAACAGTTCCTAAATTTTTGTATCTTGTTGAGTTAGTTAGCTAAATTTAGAATTTGCCACATCCTGATCTTTAATGACAGGATCGTATGTAATTTTTTATTATAAATACTTCAAACTTTGAAGTACCGAGGGTCGATCTTTATGCCTTGTAAGCTAGAAAGACTATAATTTTTATCAAGAGATCTTCTAGTAATACAAAGGGACGTTTCACAGGATTCTCGCGTGTTATTCATTGGTGATGTTTTCTTTTCTATGTTAAATGTTTTTCTCCCTCAGTTGTCATATTATTTTCTAATCTAATCTTTTAAAGTAGAGCATGTTGCAGTATTTATCTTTGTATACCATGTTTCCGGATTTGAAATATCTTAATGTTTATCTTTCTGATATTACAGTGAATAAATGCTTAAATGCTTAAATGCTTCTTTACTCTAATTGATGTTCTCATCTTTTCTACTATGCATCACTTTACTGCTAAAGGATCTAATGAATGCATTATCTTGCCCTGTGAAAAGAATCTTTTAATTTATGTTTAGGACTCTATCTATATAATACATACCCCATAGCCCAACGGAGGCGTAAAAACCTTTTTAGCCAACTTAACAAAAACAACAAAAACCATTCAATCTTATTTTATTTAACTAGACTAATATATCAAAGTTAAAACATAGCTAAATCAAACAGAGAGATCCCTCTCTGAAGCTGGTAGGGCTAGATTCTAGTTTCGAAGTGGTTGGATAAAGTTACCTCTTGTAAATTTCTTCTACTCTGACAACCTCTGGGAATTTACAGAGCGTTAACATAGTGGCAACCATACTAGGGAACTGAACAAACATTCAACCCCACGGTTTCTTTTTTCCCTAGAAGAAAACTTTGTTTCTGAACAAATTATAAATCTGAGAAAGAAATAATGTTCAGAGGTTGTTAAATGCTTGTACTTAGTAATTTCAGATTCATAAAAATAAAAATATATAAAAATTAAAAAATCTGGCTCCTAAATGAGCTTATACTCGATCCCACTCAGACCTGGAACCTGCGATAGCAACTGATAACCCAGAACAGTTACTCAGGAAGAAGACCATTGCAGAAGGTTCAGGGAGTCATAGTCCCCTTCACAGGTCCCCTTTTCTTCCAGAGGAACTTGTTTCCCTTCAAGATCTCGAATTTGACACCATTTAAAAAAAAAGCCTGTTTAGAATGAAATCTAATAGATTTGTGACTGAAACCGTTTTAGATCCAACCATCCTGCAACCCTGGACCCCTGAAATACTATCTCCCACTGCAAAACCTCAAACCGCTCACTCTGCGCCAGCTAGTCCCTCATCCTCCTCATTTTCTACCACCACCCCACCTATCATTCAGGTTGTTGTCCCACCCCCTCCACCTATCATGGTGGCCAGATATGCTGCCTTGGTGTTGACTGCACCATTACATTACATGCCCCAAGACTATCAAACGAGACTCCCATAGTTCGAAGGTACAGGGCCCTTGAATGCACAACAACACTTTGATAAAATGAATGACTATTTTGACTTGCAGCAATCTCCTCCCTTTGCCTCTAAAACCAATCTTTGTTCAATCTCCTTTCCAACAATGGGGATTAGACTTTATTGGAGAAATACATCCTCCCTCTTCGGGCCAACACAGGTGGATTCTTACTGCTACAGACTATTTCACAAAATGGACTGAAGTTGTACCAAGCAGGCAAGCTACTGATTCTGTCATTATTAAATTTCTAGAAAATAATATCTTGTCTCGTTTTGGGTGTCCAAGAAAAATCATAACTGACAATGCAATTTATTTCCATTCTAAGAAGCTCATAGATTTTTGCAACCAGTATCATATCGGTTTGGGACACTCCAAAACTTATTACCCTCACGGAAATGGGCTGGCTGAGTTATCCAATAAAACCCTGGTGAACATTATTAAGAAGACGTTGCAAGAAAACAAAAAGTCATGGCATAACAAGCTAGTCTTCGCACTGTGGGCCGACAGACTGACCACTAAAAGGTCAATTGGTATGTCCCTATATTAGTTGGTCTATGGAACTGAAGTGGTTTTTACCACCTCCTTAGGGGTTCCTATCATGAAACTGCTGCAAGAGATGCAAGCCGAGCCAAATGATTCCCGAAGAAGGATAAACCAGATCATCCACTTGCAACAGTCCAGAGAAGAAGTATACAACAAAAGTCAGGTTTTCCAGGAGAGCATAAAAAGGATCTTTGATAAAAGAACTAAAGAAGATGAATTTGAGCTAGGTGACCTGGTTCTGAGATGGGATGCCCGAAATGAAGATAAGGAGAAGCATGGCGAATTCGATAGCCTATGGAAGGGACCTTACATAATTCATGCATTTAGAGGAAATAATGCTTTACTTCTCAACAACAACGATGGGACCAATCTTCCAGGAGGACCTGTGAATGGCAGAATGATGAAGCACTACTCACCTCCTCAGTAGGGACCTTGAGTCACACCTTTCCATTGTACAAATCATTTTATTGTGCTTACAAGTTTTTGAGTGAATAATTTTGATCAGATGGTTGAAGCCCACAGAGAAGGCCCTAAGCCACTGAACATTGTCATCAAACTTTCAAAAATAAAACAAATCAAACAACAAAGGCAACGGTGGAGAAAGTTTTTCAGAACATCAGAAAACATGATTCTTGGCACTTCACAAGGAGAGTACCATCCCCAGGTGGAGCCGTTGTTATAACCCTATAATTTATAGGATCAACTGGTGACTGAAATTTTTATCCTTTTATTGTTTTGGTTGCCAAATGATTTTTCATTCTGCAAATAATTTGAAAAAAAATAAAAGAAAAGAAAGAAAAAGAAAAAGAAAAATAAAAGAAAAGAAAAAGAAAGAATAAAAGAGGGCATAAAAGAAATTTAAATAAAGCCCCATGAAATAACAATAACTTGGTCCATACGGTTTAAGCATGGCCAAGTCCTTTAAATTGATGTTGATAGGAGTAGTGAATAAGTTTGGCTAAACTGTTTAATCTTAGCCAAGCAAATTAGGTTAGTTAGTGAATAAATTTGACCAAATTGCCTAATCTTGGTCAAATAACCCCAGGATAGAGTAATTTCTTAGTCCAATAGTTTAATATGGGCTAAATGTCATAGATAATTAGGTTAGAGCATAGGTTAGTTTTCTTTATCTCAATAAAACAGACATGATGATCGATGTTGAACCCTATCTTTGATGTTTGAAAGTTGAATGTCTAACCCCATGGTGATAAAAATAGGGAAAGCTTGGACAAACCCACTTAAAACGCTTATCCTAAGTTTTCAGAGAAAATAGGGGTTTGCGCTCACAGATTAAAAACAACGCACTGATGAACGGGTGGGGTGTTGGCATTGAGATATACGGTTGATAAGTTTTTTCGGATCCCCCCCAACCGTTCTACCTTTAACGGTGGGGGTGGGGTCCGGAATCATATTTAACAACGGTGTGCATGTGAACAACTGAGGCCTTGTCGCCTAGATCCACGGTTGAGATTGAATTCTGGACCCCCCTGACGATTCTGCTTTTAATGGTGGGGGGGGGTATGGAATTTTGGTTAAACATCACGCTTATATCTATGGTCCAGTGGCAGGCACACCGATGGACGAATGATGGTATTTTTCAGACCCCCCCCCGACCGATATGATTTTAACGATGGGGGGGGGTTCCAGAATGGATTGATTTTCTGGTGGGCCTTTTTCTCTATGTGGCAGGAATCCATTGCTACATACTCCTGCCATGTACCACTTACCACTTTCTGACATACCCCTGTCACCCCATGACATCATTTTCCACCTTTTCCCCTAAGGGTCATGTCTCGTAACTCTGTCAGTCCATTCCCCTTGTTCGCCCGTTACAAGTCCCTTCACCATGGTCACTTCCCAATCAACACCCGCCACATCACCTGGTCGTATTTGTCATTCATTGTTACCTGCCATCTCATGCTCCAAAAGACCCGTTTTTAAATTTATTACTGGTTAACTTATCCGTTAGCTTGTTGATCTATCCCTCGCGCCCAACGAGCATCCGTTTTCTCAAAACCACTCTTTTTGTTCATTCTCCCATTGTTTACTTTGTCCTCGCACCAGAGATATTATCCCTGTCTTACCTCTGTTCCAGTAAGCCATCCAAAACCACAGTCATCCCCACTAACATTTTGTTTGAACTGTAGGTATTTTCATAGTGATGGCGCCAAAATCCAAGAAAGCAGAAGGCGAGGAAAATCCTTTCCTCCCGCCTCCTGTTGATATCGACATGATCCATTTGGCCGAAAAAGATCATTTAATCGCAGACACCAGATGCAAATTTGACTTCATGGATTTGCAGTCATGGCTCAAAGAGATTTTCTTAGATCAGAGCGATGAAATTGGGCTCTGGGAGTCCATCCTTCCTTTGTATCTTTTCCCCCAGGTCCACCATTTCCTTGAATTCACCCTCAAGTGCCAGGCTCATTACCTCCCCGACCAGAGATCCATAGTATCTTCATCAGAAGAAACTCTTTTCTTCATCACACCAGAGGCCATTGATCAGATGATGTAGATACCAAGAACTGAATCCGTCTCCCCTTTCAATATCAAATTCATCATGGAGCTATACCAGAAACTATCATTCCCTCAGAGAGCCCAGATTTTTGAGCTTTTCCTCCCTCAGGCCACCCAACTCCCCAAGACAAATCCCCTGTACCCTTCCTCAATGTTCTCAGAGAAGGGAAACCAATTCATTTCGTCGCTCTGTGCTCTGCTTGCATATTTTTTCGACAAATGGGTGGATGAACCCATATTGGGTTTTCTATCCATTTTCTCCACAGAAGAAAGACCCACCACTCAGTTCGACTACAACACTTTCCTGGCGAAAAATATTCACGAGAAGTTCTCAAATTTTGCCTCAGAAGGCATGTTCTGGTATTCCTCAATACTGGCCTACATGTTCACTTTCTTTCAAGTGGACAGGTTCTCCTTTTCAATGCAGAAAATGGACAAATACGGGAGACCGTAAGCGGTAACAACTTGGACTTCACTACTCAAACAAAATTTAACTGAGTTCAATTTCAAACAATTTATTGAGCAGTTTTATCACCCAGTGGTAAGCATGCTTAGTGGAAAACCTGAACCAAGAATAAACGAGGAAACTCAGAGGATCTTACACCTCTCAGACCTTGCAAAAACTGGATACTGGTATCTTTACCAAAACCACATCGATATCAGAGTATATGGATGCGAGTTAGCTCCATACAAACTAACCAAGTATCTTCTCGTGAGGATATTTTCCCTGGAGTACATAATGCAAACGATTAAATCCGATGACATACATTTTGTGTCACTGAAAAAGAAACAACAATTTATAATTAAAGGGCAAATAGGGTCATTCATCTGCAATAGCCGAAGCACCGGGGAGGAAGCAGACAGACTGTTGAAAGAAATGAAGCTTCATGTTATTTTCACATGGCACTATGTTCCGTGCGGGATAATTTCTGAGATGAGGGTTAAAAATAAAAATGTCCCATATGCTCATACACCCAAGCCTAAGATAGAGAAGTTCACAAATCAAACATAATGGGAGCCGAATAATCTGGTCTAGATAGAACAGCAGGACCCTTCGGTCATCATTTCATAGACCACTACACCACAGGTTCCCAAAGAGAAAATACCCTGGATGGATATCACCAAATCCATAAATGAATTATGGCCTATGGTACAAATCATGTTCGAGTAGAATGAACTGGTACAAAGAAGCAAGCAGACGATTGAGAAAATAAGAGGATAATTGGGAGAGATGCCCACATAATCCATTGAGATCATTAAATTCCTGAATTCAAAAATCAGAGAAGAGTTAGAGGATTTGCAAATTGAAGATAGGACATAAACCATCCTCAAGGTCAAGAGGGTCGTGACAAAAAGAGCATTGATGCTACAACTAGAGAAAAAAGTCCAGACTATGGACATAGGAGTGCAAAGATTTTTTAGCAAAATTGAAGCTCTACAGAAGAAAGGCCTCCCTGGCTTAAGGGTCATAAATGACAAGTTAATGACACTTTCTAATTATAAAAAGAAACTAGCCACCGTGGCTAAATATAGTTCAAAATTCTTGGGAATACAGGGCAGTATCACAGGCAAGGCGTTCTTAGAAGCTTTCTAGTCAGACATTATCATATAGCACAAGATCCAATACAATTTCATCGTCAAGCCAACTTTTGCCAAGTATACAGAGATGGATGAAGTATACCGAAGATTTCTCAAATTTGTCGTTCCCAGTAACCTTTGATGGGAAGAGTTATGCAATCTGATCGAGTAGGAGATGAGGTGTCCAAGCCCAGTCAGCTATCCAATCAGACAAGGTCATGCAGAGGACTCACCAACAGTTTACCCCAGAAATCAGCATGAAGATTTCAACACATCATCAAACAGTTCCTAAATTTTTGTATCTTGTTGAGTTAGTTAGCTAAATTTATAATTTGCCACATCTTGATCTTTAATGATAGGATCGTATGTAATTTTTTATTATAAATACTTCAAACTTTGAAGTACCGAGGGTTGATCTTTACGCCCTGTAAGCTAGAAAGATTGTTATTTTTATCAAGAGATCTTCCAGTAATACAAAGGGACGTTTCACAGGATTCTCGCGTGTTATTCATTGGTGATGTTTTCTTTTCTATGTTAAATGTTTTTCTCACTCAGTTGTCATATTATTTTCTAATCTAATCTTTTAAAGTAGTGCATGTTGCAGGATTTATCTTTGTATACCCTATTTCTGGATTTGAAAGATCTTAATGTTTATCTTTCTAATATTACAATGAAGAAATTCTTAAATGCTTCTTTACTCTAATTGATATTCTAATCTTTTTTTCTATTCATCACTTTACTGCTAAAGAATCCAATGAATGCATTATATTTCCCTATGAAAAGAATCTTTTAATTTATGTTTAGGACTCTATCTATATAATACAGATCCCATATCCCAACGGAGGCGTAAAAACCTTTTCATCCAACTTAACAAAAACAACACAAGCCATTCAATCTTATTTTGTTTAACTAGCCTAATATCTAAAAGTTAAAACATAGCTAAATCATACAAAGAGATCCCTCTCTGAAGCTGGTAGGGATAGATTCCAGTTTCGAAGTGGTTGGATAAAGTTACCTCTTGTAATTTTCTTCTACTCTGACAACCTCTGGGAATTTACAGAGCGTTAACATAGTGGCGACCATACTAGGGAACTGGACAAACATTCAACCCCACGGTTTCTTTTTTCCCTAGAAGAAAACTTTGTTTATGAACAAATTATAAATCTGAGAAAGAAATAATGTTCAGAGGTTGTTAAATGCTTGTACTTAGTAATTTCGGATTCATTAAAATAAAAATATATAACAATTGGAAAATTTGGCTCCTAAACAAGCTTATACTCGATCCCACCCAGACCTAGAACCTGTGATAGCAACTGATAACCCAGAACAGTTACTCAGAAAGAAGACCATTGCAGAAGGTTTAGGGAGCCATAGTCCCCTTCACAGGTCCAATTCTCTTCCAGAGGAACTTGTTTCCCTTCAATATCTCGACTTTGACACCATTTTTGAACAAAGCCTGTTTAGAAAAAAATATGATAGCTTTGTGACTAAAACTGTTTTAGATCCAACCATCCTGCAACCCCAGACCTCTGAAATACTATCTCCCACTGCAAAACCTCAAACCGCTCACTCTGCGCCAGCTAATCCCTCATCCTCCTCATTTTCTGCCACCGCCCCACCTATCATTCAGGTTTTTGTCCCACCCCCTCCACCTATCATGGCGACCATATATGTTGCCTTGGTGTTGGCTGAACCATTACCCGACATGCCCCAGGACTATCAAACGAGACTTCCATAGTTTGATGGTACAGGGACCTTGAACGCACAACAACACGTTGATAAAATGAATGACTATTTTGACTTGCAGGAAGCTCCTCCCTTTTCCTCTAAAACCAATCTTTGTTGAATCTCCTTTCCAGCAATGGGGATTAGAATTTATTAGAAAAATACATCCTCCCTCTTCGAGCCAACACAGGTGGATTCTTACTGCTACGGACTATTTCACAAAATGGATTGAAGCTGTACCAAGCAGGCAAGCTACTGATTCTGTCATTATTAAATTTCTAGAAAATAATATCTTGTCTCGTTTTAGGTGTCCAAGAAAAATCATAACTGACAATGCAACTTCTTTCCATTATAAGAAGCTCATAGATTTTTGCAGCCAGTATCATATTGTTTTGGGACACTCCACAACTTATTACCCTCAGGGAAACGGGTTGGCTCAGTCATCCAATAAAACCCTGGTGAACATTATTAAAAAGACGTTGCAAGAAAACAAAAAGTCATGGCATAACATGATGGTCTTCGCACTGTGGGATGACAGACTGACCACTAAAAGGTCAATTGGTATGTACCCATATTAGTTGGTCTATGGAACTAAAGAAGTTTTTCCCACCTCCTTAGGGGTTCCTGTCATGAAACTTGTTATCACTGAAATTTCGTCTGCACATGGCGACAAGAACTCCACATCATCAAAACAACAATGAAGTCATTCATGGCTTTGAATTAAGTTCACATCATTCTAGAAGGGTCAAAAACTATACAAAGTAACCAAAAATTGAAGGGCGCTTTACAGCAGCTTGATGTGCGCGCATATGCGCGGGACAAAAACGTGTTACTAGCGCATGCGCGCCCAACGCGCGCCTGTCAACACAAAAACCCGCGCATCTRCTAATACGGTGCATTAATTGCATAAGTCGGCCTCTCGACCGCCTATGGACCGGCCCCCAAGATGATTTGACTCTCGAATCAGGGYCGGCTCTGCAAATTCGGTGAATTAATGACCTAAGTGAACCCTAAACAGGTCCGTGTTCACACCGGAAGTTGGTTACGTGACCGCCTGGAAAAATTCTATAAATAGYCGTGAAGACTCACTGTTTTAGCAGAGAATTTGAAGCAAAGTTACACTGTCCAGATGATTCAGAGCTCAGTCTTTGACAAGCAATCCATCAGCGGCCTAACCCAGAGTTCTTTCACCACTCAGTTCATTTCTATTCATTTTGTAAGGAAAGCATTGTGTTGAGGGCCCCGAAGGACCTTCCGCTGGAGGGAGAGGGAACCCCTGTCTCTGTCTTCAGTGTGTGCTCTAGTTTCATTAATAATATCAATCCTGAAACCATTGATGACCCATGTGTCTGATGTTTTATGTTTTTGTTTATTTTCGCAGTGTTATTTGCTTTAATTGATAATTAGATTGTATTTAGTTTTGTTTTCTGTTAACCCCATGCTGCCACAGATGTTCTGTCCTGATGAACCCAAAAGGATATGTAGAGCGTTCTCCATTTTTCTCACCTGGTGACGATTCGAACGCGAACAGACTGGCGAATCCACTGGGGAGTTTAGGTATCAAATTCTCCCTCAATTGGGTTTAATTCGCTTTCCTTTTGTTGTTTTTAACTTGCAGGGACTCAAACTGGCTTTCGCCGACCTGTTAACCGGTCGATTCACATCAGAATCAAGAGAATCGATGATTTATCACAAGCGCGTGGGTATTCCATCACACAGGCGCGCGCATGAGCTGGAACGGTCAGTTCTTTGCTGCGCGCACGCGCCTCTGTTTACAGTGACAGGCGCGCATTGGAACAATTTTTTTATTTTTTTTTTCATTGTAAGGTTTTGATGTGGGGAAAATCAGTTTCCTTTTCAAAAATGATGTATGCATTCTCTAAATACTGCACCACTTAGATCCCTCAGCTTATAAAGGGGATAATCGAACAAACATAGGCACTTAGGAGGATAAAAATCATTTTTCCCTTATTTGCTTTCAGCCACGTGGATGGCTTGTTTTGATTTATAATCTAAGTTTAACATCAAATTGTAATCACATATAAACTCACATTCAGGACTAGAAATTGCAAGTAACAATCTTGAGTATGCTCTTCTCTCGCGCCCTCAGGCGATCTTGAGAATAAGAAAAAGATTGCGAAAACGATCCCATCTCCCTTAAAAATTTCAAAACTTTTAGGAGAGGACAACGGCTCTTTCGAGACCCCTCTTAGTTTCATTTTTTCAAACGCATTCTTGTAATGGGCCCACACATGCCCACATGTCAACAAAGCTAGAATGGTGTTTGAATTTCTTCTTTCTTAGATCAGAAAACTAGGAGAGTTTAAAGGTTTGTAACGGGCCCACACATGCCCACATGTTCAATCTAGGATAGTTTCCTGCTTTTTCTAGATTAACTCACACATAGGGAGTTAAAGGATAGT
>ML795181.1:10162-35370 GCA_009831015.1 Picea engelmannii
AGTCAATAGCACCTGTATATAGCAATAGTAAAACATCCTGTCATAAATCAGGACGCATCATCATCAAGGTTAAGTGGTTCATCACCATAAAAATCCAGATCACTTGCGAGCAAGTGTCCTCAAAGAATAAGTTTTGTCAGTGCACCAGAGGAAATGAGAAGAGATTGAGAAAAGAAGGAATAAATCCACTTGGTCCAGGAAGGTAAATTACAATTTGAATTCAATACTTTTAGATTTCTTTATTTTTAAATACAATTGCGGCATATAACATACTTGAAATTTTTCATAGGCTCCCTAACACTTTGAAAGCCACCAAGGAAAGGGTTGAGAAACATGGCCAACACAGACTAGGCCAAGATGACTATTTGAAGTTACAGGCACAAATTGTAAGTAATCAAACATCTTAACAATATTATTAGTTATATCGCCTTCCATATTTGTGGAAATTCATGGGGCAACCAATAACAAAAATCAATACTCTTATGCAATGTAGGGGGATGATTTTGGTACCAGAGCCACTACAGAAGACCTTCGACTTGGTTACAAGTATGGATACCAAAATGTTATTGATCATCGAAAAAGCTCGGGACAGTCGCTAAGATGCAGTGTGCATGAGATGGTATATTATAAAAATATAACCACAATAACACGATTTCATTACCTTTAAAATACATTCTCGTTTGATATCGTCCAACAATTTTATATGTTGCTCTGTTATTTATAGCAGGGGAGCAACAATATTACCGAGCCCATCAATAGTACTACAAAACATTTTGTTGATAGTAGAGAGCCACCACAAGATGATGCTTCCATGCAACCCCATGAAAGTGAGGTGCATCCTCCTGAAAGTGAGGTGCAACCTGATCCTAACATAACTGGGTCGGTGCAGCCCCATGATGTTGCTGCACATGAGAGCCATGATGGTAATATGGTTGTATATTAATCATATATAACTTAATAATTTCGTACTTATGAATTTTGTAATTCTATTTTTTCTTTTTACTAATTCAAGTATGATTGTCTACTTATAAATTTTTTGGTTTCAGTGGTAGAGCTGCACGACATACATCGAGATCCTCTAATAGAAGAGGAGCACAGGGTAGGTAAATTATTACATTCTAGTCGTATTTTTTCTTATTAATTAACTAAATCAATCGTATTCAATAACTTGCCCTATAAATTTAATATTTTTTGTTGCTATAGGCGATGACCCACATCTGGTGCCTCAACGTCATGAGTACATGACAAGGAATTAAATGTGTGCGAGAATGCAAGGACAATCAAAAATAGAAGAGCACGCAGTAAAATAAGATGACACAGATATCGATGAAATACTTAAGAAATTAGCAACAAGTCGTGCAAAGAAAAAAAAAAAAAACTAGTACTGATGTATAATATTATAATACCAATCATTTATAATAAAACAAAATTCACATATGCCTGTCAATATTAAGGTCTTGCATACCTTTTTTTCTGCTTTTCCTTTCAATGAGTTCTTGATAAATTTACTTTTTTGTGACATTTTTTGAATATTTTTAATGCATATTATCTAGTAGATAGTGTTATTTTGATTTTCCTTTGACCATTTGACCCTTGGATTAGAGTAGAAGGTATAAATCCCACATCAAAGTGTGGAAACCCCCTTTGTACGAGGATGACATTCCCACATTATGATTCGACCTTTTGATAGAGAGATGACCCTTTATGTTGCTATCTTGTGATTGGTTAAGCCCCTCTTGTTGACTTGTATATTTTGGTCACCCTTATTGTGGCTAGGTTCCCCCTCTTATGTGTTGGTCCCGGCCTATCCTTGGTGTTGTCAGCCTGTATCTTCCCCTCGGTAGCCTTGTCGTGGCTATCTTAACCCTGTCGCAGCTTATCCTTGGCATTGTTATCCTATAGCTTCCCCTCGACAACCTTGACTTGGCTACCTTGACCTTGGCGCAGCCTATCCTTGGCACTGTGAGCCTGTAGTTTCCCCTCAGAAGCCTCATCATGGCTTCCTTGACCCTATCGCAGCCTATCCTTGGCGTTGTGAGCCTGTAGCTTCCCCTCGATAACCTTGACCCTGCCACAATCTATCCTTGTCATTGTTAGCCTGTAGCTTCCCCTCGACAACCTTTCCATGGTTGCCTTGACTTTTCCACAACCTATCCTTGGAACTGTCAACCTATAGTTTCCCCTCAGCATCCTTGTCGTGGCTTCCTTGACCCTTTCGCAACCTATACTTGGTGGTGTCAGCCTATAGCTGCCCCTCAACAACCTTGACCCTCCCGTAGCCTATCCTTGGCACTGTCAGCCTGTAGCTACCCCTCAACAGTCTTGTTGTGGCTTCCTTGACCCTGTCGCAGCCTAACCTTGGCATTTTCATCTTGTAGTTTCCCCTCAACATCCTTGACCCTACCATAGCCTATCCTTGGCATTGTCAGCCTCTATCTTCCCCTCGACATCCTTGACCCTGCCGCAACATATCCTTGGCACTGTCAACCTGTAGCTTCCCCTCGGTAGCCTTGTCGTGGCTGCCTTGACCTTGCTGCAGCCTAACCTTGGCACTGTCAACTTGCCTCTACCTATTGTGACCTTTGTTGTACCTCTGTGTTGTGTGGCATGCCTCAAGGAAGGCTGTCATGACCCTCCATAGTTTTCCTAATGTGTTAAGAGAAACGTGACCCAAAGTGGATGGTTACAAGGCAATGCTTCTCTCTGAGGGTTGTTTGATTGATTGAGGTCATCTTGTTTTTGGGGTCTGCTGTGATTTTTTTTTCCTGCTGGTCATCTCTCTCTCACTTGGTAAGGTCTTCCCTCAGGTAAGTGTTTGACACGTCTCCGTTTACTGAGTACATCTATGGGGGTTTCCACACTCAGGTAAGTTTCTAACCCTATCACTTTTACTACTGTTATTTATTATGTTCACTCTTCAGTTTCATATTGAAGATCATTGAATTATTTTACAACAGTACCTATCTTCATAGTATGTTCAGATTATGAATTGATATTCAATTACTATCAATGGTTATCTTCTTGATGTGATCTGAATTTTTTTTGTTATATTTCTATTATCTTCTTTTTACCCTTATGTTTAGATCCGATCTGTAGTAAGCATATTGTGAGAAAAAATATTAAATTTTTGTCTACTTCAATTTTTACCCTAAATATATTTGTTAGATTGGGTATTGGGGAATTGAGAGTGATATGAGTGGGGGGGAGGGTCCATAAGAGCTTCCACCTTCATGTGGTTGGCCCTATTTAGTAGAGAATAAATTAGGAATTGACTAATCTTGGACCAAACCTATCTCGATCCACCAGAGCAACAACGAAGCCAATGTTGACTTCGTTGCTTCTTCGTCAGATCGAGGGAGGTTTGCTACAATATTAGATGGCTCCAATAAATTATTCTTGAAACCAAGAGGAGCCCATTTAGGATTTATTTATATTTCTGTAACTATCACGTTTGTAGTTTGTTCTCAGTGAGTAAGTCGATGTTTGAATCTAGGATGATGAGGGGCTACTCCAAAAAAAGGTTGATAAGGTGCTTGCAAGCATTGTCAAGGTATGTTCCAACATTCTCAATTTAGTGCATTTTAGAGTATAGTAAATAATTGCAGTTGAATAATTTTTTTTAAATACATATTTTATTTAATATTCTAGATTGTCCAATGTAGTGATCTATTATCTTGAGTAGGAATATCCTGGAGGTTAAATATGTCCATTGAATAATCTTGGATTTTGTTGTCTTGTCTAGGTTTTTCCTGATGGAAAAACTATTGAGCATGAAGCAACTCATGGAACTGTAACTTGAAGGTGAAAATAGCACAAATAAGGGGTTTGGTCTAGAAGTTTTAATTATATATATGATGCATCATTGTTTTGAAGGGTGTATTTTTCTTTTATAATATCCAAAGTAATGTTTCATAAATCACATAGTTATATAATTTCTTAATTAGGTATTGAAGGTTAGACAATATTTAGTGATTAGTTGGTTTTCAATTGTATATGTTAGCCATATGTTGAAATTGCAAATCTTATTCTATTATATGGTCTAGTTATAGAATTTTCCTTGTTTCTCCTTTCTTCTTTTAAAACCCTATTTTTTTTTTTTAATAGCGGCCCCATCCAATGTGCTCAAAGGCTATCAAGTTGTACCACGTTGATTTCTATTTTCTACACTAAAGTTGAGCTATAAGTGGTGTTTGGATTTTGTAAACAATTTTGTGATTTAATTTTGTGTTGATAAAAATCAATGATTGTTACAATGGTTTATTTTCAAGATTGTTTTGATTCGCCTTGGGGTAAATATATACTTCAGAGTTGGTAGCTATCGTAATTTTTTTGTTTGTAGCTAAAGTATGGTTATGGCCCTTATTTTTTATTTATCTTTTAAATCCTCTTATGCTTGTCATTGGCGGTCCCGTCCAAGAGTTTTAATATCGACTCACGGTAAAGTGGATTTGGGATCAAAAGGTTATCAAGTTGTAGTGCGTTTATTTCTATTCTATACTAAACATTGTTTTGATTCTCCCGGGGCTAAATATGTAATTCCGACAAAATCTAAACTGGCTTCCATTGCATTTTTTTGTACAATTTATGGGATGTGATATTGTTCCCTATACCCATAAGGATCGATATGTATTTGTTTAAATACTTATAAGTTGTTTAATTAGATATTGAAGGTTAGACAATATTTAGCTATTGAAGTTGTTTAGTGACAATTGAAGTAATTTGGTCATTGTTTTATGAAGGTTTTGAAGCACTTTAAGCCTGAGAGACCATGGTTGAGACCTATACAAGACAAGTGAATTCTACCAAAAATATCCTCTTCTAATTTCTCAGGCGTAAAATCAGAGTGTCCATGGCTGAGACCTATACAAGACAAGGGAATTCTCCAACCAAAACCAACTGATTTTTCACCTAAGAAATTAGAAGAGGATCTTTCTGAAGAATGCTTCTTGGTATAACAGATTGTTCTTGGAAAAAGATGAATGGTAAGACATTGACAAGAAGGGTAAGGAATTGACGAGAGTTTGTAGAGTTTAGAGTGATAAAATCTAGTTTTATTTTTATTAGATTTGTAAGGCATTGACAAGAAGGGTTTTGGCTCTGAAAGATACACTATGAAAGAAAGAAGCAGTTCCAATAGATTTCTATGATTTGAGAGTTGAATTTTTATAGGATTTGCATTTGAAGGTTGAGAAAATGAGACTGGTCAACAAAAAATTCATTGATGATTACTTAATCCTAGACATGAAGCCTATCTTGACTACATTCCATTTGAGTCTACTGAAATTGCCATAGTTTGGAAGCCTATGTTTGAACATCTCTGTAAATATAATTTTGTCGTGGTGCATGACTTGTTGGTATTTGGCATTACATATGTATTGAATGAGAATACCCTATATATGTGCAGGATGTACACATTTTAACAAGGTTGTCTATGGAGGGGGAATATGTCTTCCATGTATTTCAAGTTATGAGGAAGCATGGTCGCAATAATGATGAACCTAGCCTATATCACAAGTATGGTACATATAGGGGAGGTTGTGGTGCCATCATTTCATTGATTATTAACCTCGAGGGCCATTTTTCTTGCTAGTTGATTGCAATCCATCTCATGTGTAAATACACCAAGGAATAATTCAACCTGGATGCCCAATTTGTCACTAAATTATGTGTGCAGGGAACTAAATTGAAATGGTTTAAGTTATTAATAGATGAAGTCTTTCAGGCATGTGCTCATCCCCACACATAATCCACCTAATTCATCTTTGGCTATCCATTGGTTTCTTTTGGGATGTGGAAATGGAATCCCTTGTAGGGAAGATAACTTCATCCCATGCCCAATCAACAAATTCTTTCATTGCAATTTGATTCTTGGAAGAGTTGGAAGGACACTAAGAATTTTGCATTCAATGACGCCACTTTCAACAAATGGTCTGAATAGATGATTAGAGTTACTAAACCCATTTTGTGAATCCCATAGGTGCTACAAGTGAATAAATTTTGGTTTGTTATGAACATGGATAATACATTTACGCGGCCATGAGGGACTAATGTTGATAAATTCCATGCCATATCTTTTCCCTATTACCTGATAGAATCATCTTTTGATAAATTCCATGCCATTTGTTTCCCCCATTTCCAATTACAACAACCAATCCATCTCTACCTTTGTTGAAGCTTGAGCAAACCAATGATTTTCTCCGTGATCTTGTAGAATTTGGCAACCGGAATGGGCTAGTCAGTGTTGAAGAAACCTTTTGTTCCTTTTATGAACTTGAGAAAAATATTGCCTCGCCTCTTTTCCCAGCAAACTCTCGGAACTACAACACGCTCGTTGGTTGCGTCGGTGGGATAGCATCGTAATATTCATCGGTAGACTGACGTACGTCATCATTATTTTTCTGGTTGTCTTTTGAAATTAAATTTTTAAAGGCCGTCAATCATCAGACGTTAGGGGAGTTAGAATACTGATGATAGTCCAACATAGGAAAAACCACGGGAGATTTTCTGATGCCTGTTGAGCCCTCATAAGTGGTGGTTGATCGATGTCAAACATCGAGGGTACGACAATAGGGCATCATAAATTCTATTCATTTATAGTAGTGATGTAGAGATTAAAGATCCACTAGTGTTTAATGGCACAACTAATGCCACAAAGTTTATGCACATACAAAACTTAACACATCATGTTTGAATAGAGGGTATAAACATTGGATGTCACTTTGGTAAAGATCCTTGAATGATTGTGGGAATTTCGACATTATGAACTTTGGACTCACGAGAAGATATAGTAGGACTAGGAATCTACTAGGCACAAGGTTTGTGTTGACCCATGTTCCCATCCCCCGATATTGATAAGGAAAAGATATTGATATGATTCGAAAGACTTTGAAAGTCCAAGTCATAGAGACTATGAGGGGATATATATATATAGATTCCACTACCATTGCATTGAGAACATGTTGTCATATCTAGGGGAACACATGCTACACCACCCCAGGTAATTTTCTAGAAAAACAAATTAATTACACAACCATGAAAGGCAAAGGCTTGGTCATGGCGTATATGCTACAAAATTTCAAGCATTATCTTCTAGACTAGTCCTTCAAGTTGTCCATTGATAATTTAGTGGTCAAGTATTTTGTTAACAATACAATATTGGAAGGTTAATTCTATCGATGTTTGCTACTATTTTAGGAGTTTGATTTTGAATTGGTGGTTAAACTAGGTAAATAAAATGTTGGACCTAATCACCTCTCGAAAATTCACAATTGGAACAATGTAATTGGGATAGCTCGTAACGTGTTGAATGTAGATATATTTTGCATGGAAGTTGTAGTTCTTGAATTCTTCACTAATATTCACAACTTCAAATATAAATCTACATGCACTAGAAGAATATGGTGATAGTAAAGATTGATAGCTCATAATTAAGGATACAAATTATTAGTTAATCATATGTTACTTGCACACATTAGAAATGGATGGGATTCTTGACTACTATGTGTTGGATCATGAATGATAGGTGGTGCTCTAGGAATCCCATGATGGACATAGAAACATACATTATAGTGAGAAGACACACCTATGACAACATACATTACAGTGAGACATGTTGGATGCAAGTATCATTCAATTCAAGGCTAGAGTGCACTCTCCACTCCATTATTCATATTATTATCTTCATTCACTCCTATCAGTACATATTCTCCCTTTATCTTCTATCATTTGTTTACTTAGGGTTCATGTGTGTGGGTGTGTGTGTGTGTGGTTAAGATTTTGTACTAAATATATGTTATAGTTGTATTGGTCAATGTAAGAATACAAAAAAATGTTTTTCCCACAGTCTATGATTCATACTTTATTAAAACAATTGATTCTTGTCTACCAAAAATGCAATTGTATCCTTTAATGAGGATTGTGAACTTTTACTAATATAAAACCTACTTTAAAAAACACATCAAAACCCTTACCTTTTCATTGTCCTTTCGCCAGATCCATTATCCCATACAACTTGATATGTGTTTTCCATGAGATGCATTTCCATCACCAATACCTGCATGAATTTTAAATGACAAATTCTTTATATGAGTAATTAATATATAAGAAAATAAACATGAATTTAGTTATGTAAAATACTCTAGAAAAAAATTAAGTGGTCGCATATCTTAATGAGCTTCTCTTTGTTTCGAGAATAGTTTATTCTCTACTGAATAGGTCCAACCATGTGAAGGTGGAAGCTCATATGGCCCCTTCCCCCCCTCACATTTCTCTCAATTCCCCATACCCAACAAATGATTTTATTTATATAGAAAACATATAGAAATTTATGCATAACTAGGATAGTCATAAATACATATGAACATATAAAAATTGAAGTATATGAACATATACACATCGATAAACATCCAAATACAAGTCATGAATTTATACCTCTAATTTTTCTTTGATTTATGTGTTTTTACATTCATAAAATTGACAATTGGGGTATCATAATCATCCAAGAACATTGTATTTGGTGTGCCATGTCCTTCTATTGTTTGTGTGCGCTCATGTACCATACTTCTGGTACGTCGTTGAGAAGGGCGTCGAAGCATCTGTTCAGGGTCGTGAACTGCAAAAACGAAAAATGATCATATCGATATGTTGAAATATAATTGAAATAACTAATTCATTATTTTGATTAACATTACACTATTGCTCTTTACATGTCTGTGTAGCTGTGACAGTTGGTGTGTTAATTTCTTTTCCACTTGGTTGATCCTCTTGCATTTTTCCCTTCTGAGCTACATGCTCTTAAATTTTGAGAAGGTAATATATAATTATAAGTTAGGAAATAAATATCTACAATCACAATAAATATTTCTAATTCTGAAGCATACATACCGAAATGGGTACTCTTCTCTACACTATCACTGGACATGTGCACCCTTGTATGACGTGGTGTCTACTGAATACCTCTAGATTCACTACTACGGTAGCATTGTTGCTTGAAAAAAAACATAAATATTTAGTTAAGTGTGATATAATAAAATATGAATATACTTTACAAGAATGCTACTGTGGTTTTCTTATTCATTTGATTTACCTGTGTGGCTGGGGAGATAGGATTCTGGCCCAAGATTTTTCTATATTCAATCACACTTTTAAAACCATGCTTGTAAACAATATTTAGGTCCTCCTCAGTGGAAGCAATGTCGAACATATTTAAATGCAATGCATAACACCATTAAAAATACCAATAACAAAAACATATATTTGTTCGCTACTGTTAAATAAATATTAACCACAGTTAATCATTTAAATCTTACTATTCAGGCTTTTAGTTTTCCATAGCCACCCTATCCTAGTTTATGTTGGCCATGTTTTTCCATTCTGGCCTTGGCTGATTTGGAGGTGTCTGGTAGCCTACATATGGAATTTTTGAAAAAAATATAGATATCGGAATTGTTACTTAAAACAAGAAAGAAAAACATAAATGATCATATTTCACTCATAATATGACATGTGTTGTACCTTGATTGACCAACTCATGGATGTATTCCTTGTTTTTTAAACAAGTTCTCCTTTACATCCTCTATTAGTGCATTCCACTCTTTCTCTGCAACCATGGGAGGGTGCTCGTGCTTGAGGTCTAATTACAATTTTTCCCTATACTGGGCCCTAATATATTTTAAATTCTCGCCGACTAACTTTGTAACCACCTTGTTGCTGAAAGTGTTGCCAAACAAGTTTACCATGTGGTATATTAAATCATCTTTATTTTTTCTATCTTGGCCATTCCACCATGTGTGAATGGTGGGGCCAAACAACTCCAATTATTTGCTATTTAAGTTTCTATAGAAAACATTGTTTCCTACAGAAACGTGTTATCCATTAATTTATAATAATCTCAACAAATGTCCATTTCAATTTCATGAAAAAAATGAATCAATTAATTAACAATTACCTACAATCTTCTGAATCTTGATCAGAACAGATGCGTCATCCACCAGAAAGGTGACATCTTGTGATCTGGTGCTTTTAATTTGTTCTTCTCCATGAAGAATAGTTTCCTCTCCATCTACAATACATTTCTCTTCGGAGTCATGTGGAGTCCCAGGCTCCGACTCATCATGCTTTGGTGTGTCATGTCGTTCAAAATCATTGTGCTCATCAATGGATTCGATGGGAACCTCAGGAGGCTCAAAAAACCTCACTTGCACTTTTCTATGTCGACATTTTTTTTTTCATTGGACCATCACTCCTACCTATAGTAGTTTCAGGATTGGCAGGTTCCCGGTGCACGAGGTTTAAAAACTCCTACAAACGAAAAAATTTACTTTATCAGATTAGATAGAAAATATAAAACAAAAAAACAGATATGAAATTGTCATAGTTGATAAAAATATGTGAAGATGCCACTTACCCCTAAATTAATTATTGTATTTTGTAGCTCTACAATTCTTTCCCTGCCCTCCTATGTCAGGGGTCTTTTGCTAAGAAAACCTAGATATTCTATGTTATCCTTCTTCAATGCCTTCGTTATAGTTGTCATTAGGTCAGTGGAAAAAATATTTTTTTTGCATAATATTCTCAATGGGAGCCTTCCCATGTTGACCATGACACAATACATTGATAAATAAAATTAATGAGATGAACTTTAACATTTGAGAAATTTAATTATTGTAGTCGTACATTATTAATGTATTTAACATTTACCTACTGAGGCGCAACAGGTGCCTTTCCATGATCACCATGGACAGATGTAGTGGGTGATTTTCAGACACGGTCACCCTGGATAGAAGTTGACACAATAAATCAATCAACAAAAGTTATGAAATTCACCTGTAACATTAAAAAAATGAAATATTAGATTAATATCAGAAAAAAATAACGAAATTTCAGAAATTTAGTTGTTGTAGACACAAGTTGTTACTGTATTTAACATTTACCTACTGAGGCACAGCTGGTGTCTTTTCACGGTCACCCTGGATAGATGTAGCAGGTAATTTTCTGCCACGGTCACCCTGGAATGAAGTTGACACAATAAATCAATCAATAAAAGTTATGAAATTCACCTGTAACATTAAAAAAATGAAATATTGCAGTAATATCAGAAAAAAAAAATAAAAAAATTCAGAAATTTAGTTGTGTTAGTCATAAGTTGTTACTATATTTAATATTTACCTATTGAGGCACAACGGGTGCCTTTCCACGGTCACCCTGGATAGATGTAGTGGTTGATTTTCTTCCATAGTCACCCTAGACAAAAGTTGATACAATAAATCAATCAATAAAAGTTATGAAATTCACCTGTAACATTAAAAAAATGAAATATTGCAGTAATATCGGAAAAAAATAAATGAAATTTCTGCAATTTAGTTGGCATTGTAGTCATAAGTTATTACTATATTTAACATTTACCTGCTGAGGAACAGTGGGTGCCTTTCCATGGTCACCCTAGACAGATGTATCTTGTCATATCTCACGGTCACCCCGGATAGATGTTGACACAATAAATTAATAAACAAGAGTTATGAAAGTAATTGTAAAACAATTATGTAGTAAAAAATTGAAATATTGCAGCGATAAATTGTAACAATGATTGATCAAAGGTTGAGTTGAATGGTATGTAAGATAATTACCACCATAGTCGCACCCATTCCGTCTATTTGATTTAAATTGTAATCGATCAACAACTCTTCACCTGGAACTATTGTTTTCGTTGCACATAGAAATATACGATTTCCTTTGTGTCCCTCAAATATGCAATTCGGTTTCTTAGTTATTACCACTGGTCATGTACTATTTATAAATCCCATAATGTTTCCAGTATGTTTTGGCCTTGCATCAATATACACAGTTTCCCCTTTATTTTGATTGTTATCTATTAGTTTTATATAATTTGCGACAACTCTGTATTTCCACATACTTTGCGTATATCAGACCAACATCAACCAGTGATTGTATTTGTATAATGGTCCAACATACTCCATCAATTCAGTTACAGTGCCATAGCCGACCTTTATTCCATCCACGAAAAATAACCCCAATCCATGTAAGGACGAAGGAGCAATGTGATGCATATTCCCACCGATGAAGAAATTTGTGTCCACTTCAGGTA
Organism: Picea engelmannii; assembly: GCA_009831015.1. Lineage (NCBI taxonomy): Eukaryota > Viridiplantae > Streptophyta > Pinopsida > Pinales > Pinaceae > Picea > Picea engelmannii. The sequence goes on from ML795181.1 coordinate 22,266, forward strand.
GCTCCTTAGGTTCCCATCGTTGCACTAGATGTTTATACCTTAAGGGAAACTCAATGTCACCTATTCTCCCAGCATCATAATTACACGACGCTCTGTTGGATATACAAAATTGCATGCATATACAAAATATTTTCCTTACCTTTTCTAACCTAGTTGATCTAGAACCGGTAGATCTAGTACAACACGTCTCACTTTCAACCTCTCTTAGTATATCTTGATCATCACTCGAGGAAGATAGATATGACTGATACCTATTTGGTGGTACCTACACATTAAAACAAGAAGATAAGTTATCATTTCATGTTGCATAAAGTTGCATAAGTTCCATAAGTTACATAAGTTGCATGTTGCATAGTTACATGTTGCATAGTTGCATATAGTTGCATGTTACATAGTTGCATATAGTTTTATACGAAATTGTTACAATATAGTTGCATATAGTTACATAAGTTGCATTGTTGCATAAAGTTGCATATAGTTGCATATAAGTTGCATAAAGTTGCATATATTTGCATATCCCCAGGCACTCAGTGGATAACTAGATTTGAGACCCATCAAAGAGTTCGAGTGGGGATCGATAGTTTGGAAATCCATGATCCTGGTTTTTCACATATTTTGAAAGTGCCTTTAGAGGATGGTGGGGAATGGAGGAAAGGTTAGAGTTGGAAATAATGTTGGGGTTGGTTGTGACAGATATTACAAGATGATTGATTTTTTGTTTAATCCATTGTATACATAGGGTGTAATGGTTTTGATGAAGTTGTACAAACTATAAAGGAAAGGGTTGCAGTCTTCTATATGGAAGACTGTGAAGGAGACAATGGGATGGAAGGAGGGGGTTTCCTCTCTTGATCTTGTCCAAGGACCCAAGACCCATACCCAGTGCTCAAAATATCCTATTGATGCCCATACTCCCACTTGAATGCCAAAGATACCCTCGAGAGGTCATCTATGGTGGTTTGAAGTGTCATTCATGAAATTTGAGCCCTAGAAGTTGCATAAAACCTTGAGATATTGGGTGTGCTAGTTTGAGGTGTCATGTTTGGCCATGGATGCCTAGAAGATTTGTACTTTGACTAAGCCTTTGGTTCCCCCCTCAACCATATAAATTTCTTAAGACCCATATCTAATGCTCAAAACCTTGTGAGAGCACTAACATCATTTCTTAGAGGCCAAGGATACCCCTATGGAGTTTATGTGTGGTACTTTGAGGCATTGTTCATGGCTCTATATGACTCAAATATTTCTTTAGAACCTACGGCATGCAATTCTTCCCTATATCATTTCCAAGACCTTGAGACACATACCTACTACTCAAAAACACCTAGTTGATCTAGAACCGGTAAATCTAGTACAACATGTCTCACTTTCAACCTCTCTTAGTATATCTTAATCATCACTCGAGGAAGATAGATCTGACAGATACCTATTTGGTGGTACCTACACTCGTTAAAACAATAATATAAGTTATCATGCCAATATACGTTTTTGGTACCAACACAGTTGCATATAGTTGCAATATAGCTGCATAGGTTGCATTGTTGCATAAAGTTTCATATAGTTGCATAAGTTGCATATAGTTGCATAAGTTTTAGTGTTGCATAATGTTGCATATAGTTGCATATTGTCATTAAAAAACATGATAATTTGCATTATTGCATATAGTTGCATAGTTGTAGTTAGTTGCATATAGTTGCATATTTTCATATAGTTGAATACAAAATTGTGCAATATAGTTGCATATAGTTGCAATATAGTTGCACAAAGTTGCATATAGTTGCATAGTTGCATATATTTGCATATAGTTCCATAGTTGCATAGATTTGCATATAGTTGCATAGTTTCATATAGTTGCATAGTTGCATAAAGTTGCATATAGTCACTAAAAAACATGATAAGTTTCATTGTTGCATATAGTTGCATATTTGCATACGAAATTGTTGCAATATAGTTGCTATTAGGACTCATAAATGTCACATTTTCATCCACCTTTCCCTCTACTATTCCTTACATTTCATCGTCCCATTAACCTTCCATCATACCATTTTCATAAATACATTTGGGTTTCACATTATTATTTTCCACTTTATTCATTTTAGTATTATAAGTGAATTTGTGATTAAATATTAGAAAATTAACATATTTTCATTATATATCAAGGTTGGATGAGTTTGATGATGTGTGCACGCAAATTTGAAGATTTCAACAAAGTCAAAATTCACCACCTATCCTCAAATTCGAATTACATCTTCAAACTTTGAATATTTGAAAGAGATTTGAAGCTAAGCTCAAAGAGAAGATCATGGAAGATTTGGTTGGCATATCTTATATAAGACATGTGAGAGATGTGTGGAGGATTTGAAGGGATCATATCTTGTAATAATGGGAAAGTATTTGTTAGTGGTTGAGAGAATAGTGGATCTATAATTATCACACTCTTATCTTATCTTCAAGAATTTCATTTATATAAGAGAGTTCTCTCTCTTCATGAAGGGAGTCATGTAATTCATAATTTAGTCTTGTAATTAGGAGAAGGGGATTATTAGCTTTGATAATTTCATTGTTATTCTTTCATGCTTTGTCATTTGATTCTTGTAATATAATTTGAGATTGATTTATTATGTGAGCTCACATATGTCAATTTTCCTTCAACTCTTCCATGTTGTATTGTTTTTCCCTTATGCAATTTCTTGCTTTCCTAGTTAGTGTTTCAATGCTTTCCTAGATTAATTTGATTTCACCAAATTAGATTAGATTAGTTCCACTTCATTAATGCACATATAGTGCATGTGCTTTGTAAGCCTACGAACCTCAGATTGACAAATTAAATGGTTTGGAAAAGTACTACAACTCAATTAATACATCAATGTTTTCACCCCACATTTTGGCTCCGTTGTCGGGGAAGCGAAATGGATTGAAGTTTAGTTTGATTTTCCTACAAGCGTAACTAGAGTGTGAATTTCAATACCTACAAGTGTAACTAGAGTGTGAAGTTCAATTTATGCAAGCGTAATTAGGGTGTGAATTTCAATTTCCGCAAGTGTGAATTTAAATTTATGCAAGAGTGATTTCAATTCCATCAAGTGTGCTTGATTTCTGCAACTGTGAAGAGTATTTGTTTTCAGTATGAGTGTTTAATTTTTGTAAAGTGTGATTTTTACGCAATTTGTTTCAATTTTATTTTATGGGTTTTGTAAGAATCTCTTTTTCAACATGGTTTAACAATGAGTATCATCTTGGAACTACTCACTCAGATTATGGAAGAAGTCGGGATCTCCTCTTCTCACGAAGAGTAGATCTGGACAAGGATTAAAGATTCAAATACTCCTCCGGCAACAAATGAAGACTCAACATCTAAAGATTCCTATGCATTTGATGACGAACAAACATCCGAACAAGAGATCGAAGAAGATGAAGAGGAGTTACAACAATATCTGAGCAAGGGAGACCGCGCCTACGAAAGCTATATCAAGCAATGGTTCTAGGTAAGTACTTGTTTAGATAAATTTCATTTTCATTTTTATTTATCTAGTTTGCCGCTACAACAACTAGATTCATTCATTCTTGTAAATTTCCATTTTTCATTCGAAAATTTTCCACCGAACATATTGTTGATACTGATACGTGAATCACTACATTGGTTATTTATTTACACATAACTAAATTCTGATTTCTAATTAGTGGTGTAGGTAGAATTTTATTTTCAGTTTTTTTTTTTTTGTTTTAGAATAAGTATGCTCTCCTCTGCGCTTCGAGCGATCACGAGGATCAAAAAATAGGATGCCTGTAACGTTTTCAAGAATACTTTTGATTGAGGATGATAAAATTAATTTTCCTAATCTATTCTTCGTCTCCAATTTTTAATGCATTTAGTCCATTTGCTAAAAAAACAAAAAAAAACATTTTGTTTTACACTTTTTCAAGTTTAATTTTTATTAGAAACCAATTAAAAATAAAATAAAAATTGCACGTCCATTTCTTGACCTGCAAATAAACACAAAAAAGTTTTTTTAGACAAATAAAATGAAGCTGAGTCTTTACATTTTGAAATAGTTACTAAATTTTACATGCTGTTACAATGAAAATTTTACATGTCGTTACAACAAAACTTTTACATGTTGTTATAACGAAAATTTTACATGTTATTACAACAAAATTTTACATACTGATACGATGATGTTTTTTGCTATAACAGTGATTGAACAATGTCATTCCTACACTCTTCTCATTTTTAACTTCTTGGTCTGGGTTATTTTTGGTTTGAGCCACCATCTTTTTGCCTTATCTGAACAAAACCTGCAACAATAAAACAACATGATCATGATAATTTTTTAAGTCTCCACATTGATTAGATCTACGCATTTAAGGTGCATTATCGGGCTCATGCCAAGAAAAAAATAAATAAAAATTAAGCTGAAACTGTGATTGGGATTGATTGAATTGCATTTACACAAACACTTAGATTTTTTTTTCTGCATAGTTGATTTATCCCTGGCTCGAATGGAAACAATGCAATGAGTTTTGATTCCCATCAAATGAGCTTCGAACTACTGCAACAACAAATCATTCAATGATTAGACCTAAATTTCTAACACCATAGAATTTGAGTGTGACAATGAAAAAATTAATTAATTCTGTATATTTCAAAAACATGGGATTTGCGTTCAATTTGGGCTTCACATAAAAAATTAAATACCAAGCAAGAAATATGGGAAGGTCTGTAGTTGTTATGATTTCTCCAATAAAAAATATATATTATGAGTATTAAAATCACGATTGTTAGTCGGAGATAATGAAACCAAATTACATAAGTCTCACTATCCCATAACTATTTTGAAGTATCGATTGGATTTCCTAAATTTTCTGCCCATCAACATGATTTATTGAGATTAATATATTACACCATTGCTTATTCAACGGATCCTTCTATTATTTGGCTGCAGATTTTTCTCAATGATTCCTCAAAATATGAATGGTGAATAATGAAACTATCGTCAAATGAGAAACAAAGGAAAAATGTTTGTTCTGCATGCTATTTGAAAGTAATTCTTGTCGAGATTTACTTCTTGGGTTAAGCTTGACTAATTAACATAGAAATCGTTCCCAGGGTCCCCTCATTATGAATTCTCTGAGAATTTCTATTTTTCTTGGGAATGTCATCCTTGGAGAGCATGATGTTAGCATGACTCTTCATGTCTCGCTCTTAATTTGAAATTGTCTGTCAATTAACGTCAATTAGAAGACATTCGACTTCGGGTGAAATTTATGAGCAAACCGTGATGAATTTCAAAAATAAGGCACATGGGTTTTGTGCAGAAGGGTCTCATTAACTCACCCGGGAGCGGTTTTTAAAAATTCTTCTTGGTTTGAGAGAATTGTTTTCTTTTCTGAACATGAAATGGCCATATTTCAGGATGGTCAGTTTTCCAATGTGGCAGATACACAGTCAAACTCTTTCTTAGGTCCAGGACCAAAACTATGTCCCTGTTGGCTTCCCCATCAATATCATTTTCTCAAATTAAAAATTGCAAATGGACATTTTAAAAACATTCCTGAAAACAATAATAAATACATGTTTTTATGTTTAACATTCATTTGTTTTTCTTAAGTCACTTTAGCAGCAATCAATGATGAAATGAATAAGTTTGGACAACAGGTATAATTGCATTTATCTTCTATCTCAATTTGTTTGCATTTATACTTAATATTTCATTTTACATTTTACATTATTCTGACAAGTTTGATTGTACGATTAGTACTAAGATTGATTGCAGGAATAAGACACTTGTTTTCCATGCCACAATCATCTTCAAGAATCACAACAATTTTCAGAAAAACATGTTTGGTAACAGTTTGAAGGGGCTGATCTTCATTATTCATTTCATGATGTTTGTTGTTACACATGTATTTTACATGCTATTAAACATGTATTACATGTTGTTACACATGTATTTTACAGGTTGTTACTCCTGTATTTGTAACATGTTCTTACACTACACCTTCAATAAACCCATTTGCGTCATTAATGTTTACCCCCATTTTTCCTTCAAACGTACATTGGTCATCCCTGTGTTGAAGCCATCTTCCATTGCCTTATCCATCATGACTTTGCACATCCCTATCTTTCTGAGTTGCATACATCACTTCCTTATTTTTCAGTTCTTTTTCCTTGTCAATAAAACTAGTCAAGTTCCCCTTCCATGATTGCATTGTCTTGATTTCCTTTCCATAAACCCTATTTCTACTGAGATATTTACATCTATAGTCTTACCAATATTTTTATAAAATCACGTTGACTGATGTGGGATTCCTTAAGGCCCACCTTTCAACAGTCTTGCCCCATCAACCTCAGCACATTATCTGGGATATAGACTATATTTCTTTTTTAGTACCTTGAGGCTTGCATGTCGTAATGGCAAGTTCTCTCACTGACAAACATGGAAATACATCAATGTCCCATGATCATCATATTTTGAAAGTGGTTTGACATCAACTCATCTGTTCACACTTTTCAAGTTGTGCTCAAGTACCTTGGCACTCATTGACATCACTGGTGAGTTTGTCTCGCATTGGTTAACGACATTCATCAATGGTCGGTAATCCAATGATTTCTCTTCATGCTCGATATCGACACATTTATTCGCATGACTAGAATTGTACCATCAATTTGTAGTGAGTGAAGAGTAAATTTTTTTTTTTTGGCTCCCTCGGCAGTAACAACATCATGAATTCAACTATATGAGAGTACTATCGTCCACTTTCATAGTTCCTCTTTTCCATGATTCATTAGTAGTAGTTTAGACCCCTCCACTTCACATTGTTTGATTCATCAGTTACAGTAGTTTCAGTTACAACAGTTACAATACAACAATGCAACTACAACTGCAGTTACATTTTCATGATCTTGCAGTAGTGACACCTTCCATCTTCCAATAGTCACAGTCACATATTCTTTGCTCCAGTAGTTACAGTAGTTGTAGCTACAACACCAGTCACGTTTTCCTGATCCGACAGCTGCAACAACTACATTTCTATTGCATAGTTCATCTACTTTTTGGGTGAGTGGAGGTATGTTGTTTTCTAAGCTTTAATCACACAATTCCTTATATGCTGACTTGAATATTTTGGAAAATTTCCTCTCCATGCTCCCTTTCCTTCCATGACCTACACTAAGTTGCATGAGGGCATGAAATCGATTCAGTTGGGGGGGTGGGGGGGGGGAGGGATATATTCACTACCTATTCACTACTGGTATTCCATTTTTTTCCACTATTATCACTCCATTTTCATCTCATTTAACGTTTACCAAATTTTCTTTTCCAATGATCCCATGTTGCACTTTGCTTCATATGCATTGATATTCATATTGACATGATTCATAAAAGATAGAGAAAAGGATTTCTTATACCCAGTGATGCTCTCTTATGCACATTGATAGCTTATTATTTCCAGTGAGTATATGGCTAAATTATTGCAGCAAGAAAATAAATAAGTGAAATGAATGTTGTCAACACAAGAACCAACATTCTTTGTATTCATGGTTGTCACACAGGAACCAACCATAAGAAAATTTTACATGTTGTTACACATGTATTTTACATCCTGGAAATATTCCTTATTAAAAAGACATCATCAATCAAAACAAAGTTCAAATGCCAAAGGTTCTTCAGAATATCCATGCATGGTTGCATGAGGACATGCAACAAGTTCAGTTGGGGGGGATGTTAGGACTCAGAAATGTCACATTTGCATCCACCTTTCCCTTCACTATTTCTTACATTTCATCGTCCCATTAACCTTCCATCATACAACTTTCATAAATACATTTGGGTTTCACATTATTATTTTCCACTTTATTCATTTTAGTATTATAATTGAATTTGTGATTAAATATTAGAAAATTAACATATTTTCATTATATATCAAGGTTGGATGAGTTTGATGCTGTGTGCAGGCATATTTGAAGATTTCAACGAAGTCAAAATTCACCACCTATCCTCAAATTCGAATTACTTCTTCAAACTTTGAAGATTTGAAAGAGACTTGAAGTTAAGATCAAGGAGAAGATCATGGAAGATTTGGTTGGCATATCTTATCTAATATATGTGAGATATGTGTGGAGGATTTGAAGGGATCATATCTTGTAATAATGGGAAAGTATTTGTGAGTGGTTGAGAGAATAGTGGATCTGTAATTATGACACTCTTATCTTATCTTCAATACGTTCATGTATATAAGAGAGTGCTCTCTCTTCATGAAGGGAGTCATGTAATTCATAATTTAGTCTTGTAATTAGGAGAAGGGGATTCTTAGATTTGATTCTTTCATGCTATGCCATTTGATTCTTGTAATATAATTTGAGATTGATTTATTTTGTGAGCTCACATATGTCAATTGTCGTTCAACTCTTCACATATTGTCTTGTTTTTCCCTTATGCAATTTCTTGCTTTCCTAGTTAGTGTTTCAATGCTTTCCTAGATTAATTTGATTTCAGAAAATTAGATTAGATTGGTTCTACTTCAGTCCTGCACATATAGTTCATGTGATTCATAATCCTACGAACCTCGGATTGACAAATTAAATGGTTCAGAAAGTACCACAATGCAATTAATACATCAATGTTTTCACCCCATATAGTTGCATAGTTGCATATAGTTGCATAAGTTGCATAAGTTGCATTTTTGCATATAGTTCCATGTAGTTGCATACTTGCATATAGTTCCATATTTGCATATAGTTACTACAAAATTTCCATATAGTTTCATATAGTTGCATAAGTCACATATAGTTGCATAGTTGCATTAGTTGCATATAGTTTCATATAAGTTGCATAAAATTGCATATATTTCCATATCCCTTGACGCTTAGTGGAGAACGAGATTTGAGACGTATCAAAGAGTTCGAGTGGGGACCAATAGTTTGGAAATACATGATCTTGGCATTTTACATATTTGGAAAGCGCCTCTAGTGGATGGTGGGGAAGGGAGGAAAGGTTCGAGTTGGAAATAATGTTGGAGGGGAGGGCTCTATGGGGGGTGTCTAAACAGATTGATCCAACACAATGTTTTAAGATGTGACAATATGTCACAGAATGTGTGACTTTATTGAAAGTGACATATTTGATTTGGTTTGGAGGATGAACAACTAGTGAATTTGTGAAAAGGATGTCAGGATATTTAATGGCACTGTCATGAATGCAGAGAAGGAGAAATGACTTAGTTGGGTAGGGTAATGATTTCTAGATGTGATGGAGGGGGGGGATCTATGGGGGTGGTCTAAGAAGATTGATCCAACATGATGTTTTAATATATGACTATCTGTCACATAATGTGTGACTTTATTAGAATTTACACCCTTGGTTTGGTTTGGAGGATGAACAACTAGTGAATTTATGGTTTTGAGGCTGAGTGGGAGAAGGTCTCGGTCTAGTAAGAGGGTTCCAAGGATTAGTGTTGGGAATAGGGTTAGGGTTAGTAGAGTGATAGAAAATAGGGTACCTTTGAAAATAATGGTTAAAGGCTTAGTCAATGCAAACTCTTTCAAACAAATCAATTTAAGAAAAAAAACAACCAATAATCCAAAACTAAATTTGAGAATAATTACCTAATATGGATATGGAATCTAGAGTTGGGTGTGTAGTTGTGTGAACACTTCCATGTATTGTAGTACTAGGCTTGATGAAGTTATAACCACTCTCACATGATATTTTATAGATAGAATAGGGGATAAAAATGCTATGTGATAGTGTCACACAATGGATTCCATGTATTGATGGACTTTGTCATGCTTTTGGATGTACAAGATTGAGTTAAATGTAGATTATAAATTGACTTGTTCACCAAGTTTGAATGATTCCTTGTAGATATTTTATTGTAAGGATAAATATTTCCTTGGAAAATATAGAAGTGCAATGTGAGGCTACTAATATAGGAATCCAAGGCTTCTCCATTAGTTTGTCCTCTATATTTTTGTAAAAGTCAGTGCTTATGTTTTTTATTAGGGATCCTATTAACAATTTCATGAGATCTGGATGTAATAGTTCTTGAAATGATTGGTCTCAGTGAAAGAGGATTCTCTGCAAGGACCATAAGAAATAATTCATCTTCAATTTTAGACTGAACTAGGAAGATAGTTGAAAGTAAGTGCTAGCATAGATCTCATTGATAGGGCACATTCCAAAAGAACTAGATCTCACTGAAAAATGAGAATTATTAATGGGGCATTGAGCCTAGGAACATGATTCTTAAGAATGAAATAACAAATGATGATAATATATTTTCCTTTCAATTATAAGGGATTGATGGATAGAAAGGATTGAATATAGGGCATTGGTGAATTCATCTAAGAGAGAGTATATAGGGTAACTTTATGGAGGGGGAGGCATGGAAAATGGAGAAATAAGCATTGGGGTATTGTAATGAGAGGACTATACGATATTGGTAGTGAGGATGGTTTGGGATAAGGACTAAGATATAGGGATTGTGAGATAAGTGGTGTGGTTTTAACCATTGGAGGAAGAACATGTAAATATATACATTTATGCATGTTTTAAGTTGTAGAAATGTTCTAGGGTGAGAAAGAGAAATAATAGAAATGGTTAATTTATATTATTTTCCATATTTGAAGAGAGTATATGTATTAATTTTATCATCATAGAGATCCCTACATTGTTGTTGGCATGTGAGACCTAGGATCAAATTAGAAAAATCAAGTGGATAAATGTCGCAATCATAGTGTCTTGGAAGAGTCTCGTGGAAAACATAATATTACTGCATCAATTATTTTGTGTTGGGGTTTTCTAAGGTAATGATATGGAGGGGAGGGCTCTAGGGGTATTTTGTGTTGGGTTTTTTTAATATAATAATATTTGGCTCTGATGGAGGGGAGTGCTCTGTGGGGGGACTGGGTCTTAAGATATATAAGAAGATTGATCCAACCTATTGTTTTAATACGTGAAAATTTTTCATAGAATGTGTGTGATTTTAATGGTAGTGACATCATTTGTTTGGGATGGAGGATAAATATATATAAAATTTATGGTATTGAGGTGAGTATGAGAAGGCCTTGGTCTAGTAACATGGTTTGACAACTTATCCAAAATAACGCTCTTGTCAACTTATGGAAGTAGTAGGATAGTCAACTATTGGTCTAGCAACTTATCACACTGATCAGGGGATCAAATTTTGCTCAAAAATTCAAAGTTCTCGGAATCGCTTCAAACTGGACGAGAGTGTAGGTCTCGTCGTTGCGAACCCAATGCAACTTGTTTCATCTCAAACGGACGTTGGGAGCGAGAGATATTGCAATCTATTCATAAAGTCAAACAGGTAAAAAAAATGATGCTGACTGTACAGTCCGTACAGTCCGTACAGGCTGACATGGCAGAGTCGTACGACCGTACATATGGTGACATGGTAGATTCTCGTTGGCAGACGTTGGATGAATCCTGTGTCGACACGTGGCATTTTTCTGGTCAATGATTGGGTGCCATGTGGCCCAGTCATGGGCTGCCACGTGGCACCCCGGTATTGGTTGATTGTTGTATGTAAAATTATTGGAGTCCGTGGGGCTCGACCCCCGGACCTCCCCACTGGTGTAAGCTTTGACAATGGCTTCCCTACCAGTGCTCCATCCATTGGTTCTTGTTAACCATATGGTTTCAAACATATTTAAGTTTGATTATTGTTTAAAACGGTGGGGGGGTCGGGCCGAGGCTTAGCCCCGACCCGTGGTTTTATTACATAACATATGACCTATTGTAATATTGTGCGTGGGTGTTGTTACGATGGAGTGTAACCACCACATTGCATATGGTTGTGTGCTTTTAATATATGTAACCACCACATTGCATACGGTCACGTGCCTTTATACATGTGACCATAACCGGAGCGCGGGGGGAGTTAAACAGTTGTAATGGTTCTAAGCCCGTTTTGCCAATACGTGCGGTCCTATGACCCATGTGCCCAGGTGCTAGGTGGTTAGGGGCTGGCGCGCCCATAACCATCCTACAGTTTGCACCGTTGGCGTGGTTGTGCCCAGTGCTGGGTTTTCATGCTATTTATTGCGTGTGTGCCAGGTTCATTCAACAAGGGTGTGTTTTGTAGATGCAGAGACAACACGCTTGAAGGGGGGACTTCCAGGAGGCCTAACTTCTTCGTTTTTCGACCGATTGAGGTGCCGAAAAATCCCAGCTGGGGGTTTTTGGACGCTCTGAAGCCATTGGAGCAGTCGGTTGGTCAGTTTGAGCATTGTAAGGCATGTTTTTGAGAACTTTGAGCAATTAATAATAATGATCCATTGGAAGTTGGACCAGGAGATGTAGGCCAAGAGAGGGGTGAACTCTATTAATTGTTGTGTTTATGTGCTTATGTTCATTGATTATGTTGTTATCTATGTGTATTTTGCACAAGTAATCCCTTAATTTATGTGTTGAAAAATTGATCCATTTGATTTAAAACACATAACATTTACATTGCAATAATTTCAAGTATTTCAAGTCTTCTTCATTTTTAGATCAAGTTGGTATTAGAGAACTGGTTTTTGAACACTTGATTGTTTGCAAGTTTTGTTTCTGATGCTCACAAGGTTGAAACTCACAAGAGGAGAAGGTCAACTTGTAGAGCCAAGTTCTCATCCGACAAGGAGGAAGCATATACCATCACTGCAAGTTTCAGGGAGACATTCACCAATGATGGCACATGAAAAAAGTCATGAACGTGTTCCTGCCGAAGATGAAGATCTCATAAAGGTTGTCATGGAGATGAGAGAGATGATGAAGATCTTGATGGAAAGGAACATATTGTCACAGGGTGAAGGCTCCAACCCTTTAAGGCATAAGGGAAGCAGTGGTGACAAAACTCCAGACGGAAATGGAGGGAATGGTGCTTCTCCACCACCCTCTCCTCCATCATCATCATCTTCTTCTTCTTCTACCAATTCAAGAACTCTTCAGAATTCTCCAAAGGGGCATGGTAAAAATCCTTCGCAAATTCCTTCATTAAAGCTTGATATAAAATTTGAATTGCCAATATACAATGGAGAAGTTAATGCTGAGAAGTTAGATAATTGGATACGTCAAATTGAAGTATATTGTAGAATACAAAA
>ML795181.1:37899-56167 GCA_009831015.1 Picea engelmannii
TCTAACCATGTTGAAGAATTGGATTATCATGTGCATAATAATCTCTTGTATCATCTTGGCAAGTTGTGTATTCCATAGGGGGAAAGAATCAACATTATAAGAGAAGCACATTCTTCTCTTATTGCTGGTCATTTTGGTGTAGGGAAGACAGTGGCTAATTTGCAAAGATACTTCTACTAGCCTAAGATGAATGAAAGTGTTTCGAGGTATGTTCGAGGATGTTCATTGTGTGCCACAAGTAAACCTAGCAATTGAAAGTTGGGTTTGTATACTCCACTTCCAGTTCCTTCTCCACCTTGGGAAAGTATTTCCATGGATTTTGTAGGTGGTTTACCTATGTCAAGACGAGGTCATGATTATCTTTATGTTGTGGTTGATCGATTTAGAAAAATGTGTATTTTGATGCCTTGTACTAAGTAGGTTACAACAGAACAAACGACACAGTTGTTCTTTCAAAATGTTTGGGTGAATTTTGGATTGCCTAAGTCCATTATTTCTGATCGGGATTCTTGATTTGTTGGAAGTTTTTGGTCAAGTTTATGGGCACTCATGGACACCAAACTTAAAAAGAGCACAACTTTTCATCCGCAAATAGATGGTCAGACAGAGGTGGTAACTCGTACAATGGTGCATCTTCTTCGTGCCTATTTCCGCAAGCATCCTAAACTTTGGGATGAGCATTTACACTACATTCAGCATGCGTACAATCGAGCTAAGAACTCTTCGACGCAAACGTCACCATTTGAAGCATGTTTTGGCTATTTTCCCAAGTCTCCTTTAGATTTTATCTTTGGGAAAGATATTGCTATCGATGGTCAATATGACATTGATAGGGCAGAGAAGTTCATTGAACAAATTCAGTCGATACATCAGGTGGTGCAAGAGCAGTTGGAAAAGAGTCAGGCCAAGTACAAGATGAGACATGACAAGCATCGTGTTGATCACAGTTTCCAAGTTGGAGATGAAGTTTGGATTTACATTAGCAATGAGAGGCTTAAAGGAGAAGGTAAAAAGTTGAAACCGATTCGATATGGTCCTTTCAAGATTATCGACAAGATTGGTAACAATGCTTTTCGTTTAGATTTGCTTCCTTATATGCAGTTGTATGCAGTTGTTAATGTTGAGAATTTGAAGTTGTATGAGCCTCCATTGATTGATGATCAAGGAGAGAATGTTCAGATTCCTTCCATAGATGATTTTTTTCCAGAGTATCTTACAGAACTGCATGAAGACACCATCCTTGACAGGAGAATGCGAACTTCAAAACGAGGAAATGTGGAGTATCTTCGAGTTGGTCTTAAAGGGATGAATCCAAGAAAGGCCAAGTGGATTGAGGTTGGGAGGGTGAGGGAACTTTACCCTCATCTTCACATGGACTGAAAATAGTCTTTTGGAGGTCCAAAAGCTTCCTAATGGGGAGGTGTGATCAGGGGATCAAATTTTGCTCAAAACTTCAAAGTGCTTGGAATCGCTTCAAACCGGATGAGAGCGTAGGCCTCATCATTGTGAACCCAATGCAACTCATTTCGTCTCAAACGGACGTCGGGAGTGAGAGATATTGCAATCTGTTCATAAAGTCAAACAAGCAAAAAAAATGATGTTGACTATACAGTCCATACAGGCTGACGTGGTAGAGCCGTACGACCGTACATATGGTGACGTGGCATATTCTGGTTGGCAGACATTGGATGAATCCTGTGTCGACACGTGGCAGTTTTCTGGTCAATGATTAGGTGCCACGTGGCCCAGTCATGGGCTACCACGTGGCACCCTGGTATTGGTTGATTGTTGTATGTAAAATTATTGGAGTCCGTGGGGTTCGACCCCCGAACCTCCCCATTGGCGTAAGCTTTGACAATGGCCACCCTACCAGCGTGCCATCCATTGGTTCTTGTTAACCACATGGTTTCAAACATATTTAAGTTTGATTATTGTTTAAAACGGTGGGGGGGTCGGGCCGGGGCTTAGCCCCGACCCGTGGTTTTATTACATAACATATGACCTATTGTAATATTGTGCGCGAGTGTTGTTACGACAGAATGTAACCACCAAATTGCATATGGTTGTGTGATTTTAATATATGTAACCACCACATTGCATATGGTCGTGTGCCTTTATACATGTGACCATAACTGGAGCGTGGGGGGATTTAAATAGTTGTAACGGTTCTAAGCCCTTTTTGCCAATACGTGCGGTCCAATGACCCATGTGCCCAGGTGCTAGGCGGTTAGGGGCTGGAACGCCCATAACCATCCTACAGTTTTCACCGTTGGCACAGTTGCGCCTAGTGCTGGGTTTTCACGCTATTTATTGCGTCTGTGCCAGGTTTCATTCAACAAGGGTGTGTTTTGTAGATGTAGAGACAACAAGCTTGAAGGGGGGACTTCCAGGAGGCCTAACTTCTTCGTTTTTCGACCGATTGAGGTGCCGAAAAATCCCACCAGGGGGTTTTTGGATGCTCTGAAGCCATTGGAGCAGTCAGTTGGTCAATTTGAGCATTGTAAGGCATGTTTTTGAGCACTTTGAGCAATTAATAATAATGATCCATTGGAAGCTGGACCAGGAGATGTAGCCCAAGAGAGGGGTGAACTCCTTTATCAATTGTTGTTTTTATGTGCTTATGTTCATTGATGATGCTGTTGTCTATGTGCATTTTTCATAAGCAATCCATTAATTTATGTGTTGCAAAATTTACATTGCAATAATTTCAAGTATTTCAAGTCTTCTTCATTTTTAGATCACACACTCAACTCCTATTGGAGAACACAAGTGTCTAGGATAGTCAACAAGATTCTCAGTAGTTCTTGTAAAATGTAATCACCTTTATGTACACCAAACTACAAAGGTGATTCTCACTAGAGATGTTTGTTTTAATAATTGTTTTTGGCTTGTGAACCTAGTTTGATTTTCGTGCCATCTTTGGCCCACAAACTAATTTGTCCATTTACTCCTCCATCAACTTCTTCTTATTATTATTCCAATATTATTTCCTTTGTATGGATGATAATTCTTTTTTTGACACGGACAATGAGGATGAAATTCCTACTCTAACTACTCCTCTTTCTCCTAAAGCTTGACCATTTCCAAGATAGGTTCAATAAACTTGGGAATTGCTAGCCCTAGTTCACATTGCTTGGTAACTCAGATTGTTTTTAATAGAAATGAGCACTAGGGAACAAAAACATATGAATCTCCATAGATAGTGAACAATCCATTTAACAAAAACTGACATGAGTTAAAACATAATTCCTTTCACATAGAAATTAACTATGGAAAGTGTGTCCAAAGAACACTTACCCTTGGGATATTTCATCGTCAATTGATAAGTCATTAGTTGATATGTGATTTAAAATAAAGTTAAATGGATTGGGAAAATTTGTAGTTTACTAATTTTTTGATGAAACAATTTCCATGGAATTGAATTGCTTTCTCTTTGAAGCCCTAAAATACGTATCACGGAGATGGGAGGATTCACTTATTGATTGTGGTGGCATGGCCCCTTTATCGAGTCGGGGTGCTCCTCTATCTCCTCTATCGAGCCTGGCAATTGTCTCCTCCATATCCTCATCGATCTGGCCACTAGTGTATCGATATTCAATTGTGAGTGATCTCTCTCAAGAGGGGAGCTAGGGCGGTCGAGATACTAGGGTGCAGTTAGGAGGTATGAGCTAGGTAGCTAGGGAAGTTGGGAGCTAGGTTGTAGTCGGGAGATAGGAGTTAGGGAATGTAGTCTGGATATACTCTCGATCTGTCAATATATACTCTCCGGTAAGGGAAGTAAGGCTATGGAACAATGGGTAGTTACAATGCCCAAGGATAGTCCGGATATGGAGGTGCGAACAAAGTTTTTGGATTTATATATTATATAGTATATAAATTATAAATATATATTATATATTATATATATATATATATATCATATATTATATATAATATATAATATAAATTTTATATATTTATAAATTATATATATAATTTATATTACATATTATATATTATGGAGAAGGAATAGAGATTTCAAAAATTGGCATATGTTTTTGTTAGTGGTCAACACACGGTATGACATTGATGATGACGATCATGATGATATGACAATGACAATGATGGAGATGATGATGAGGAGTAGGAAACTGACAATGCTAATTAATAGTGGTGAGAACAACGATGAGGATGACAATGATGACAATGAGCACAATGATGACAATGATGATGATTATGGAATTCCTATTCCTATTCATGATGATGACAATGATGAAAATCAAAATCATCACTTTCCATCATCATATCTTGTTTTTGTATTCCACCCCTTAGGAATGCCAAGGGCCATTTATTAACTTTTTGTTCAAGGACCATCTCATTGGTGTTTAAAGATACAATGAAAACTCCATTGTATCTTAGAACCCTAATTTTAAATTTTATGTTACTATAGACCAAAAGAAAAAATAGGGTTTTCTCTCTTTGTGAACCACAAATGAGTGTTAAAAATACTATGTTGGATTACTGAGAGGGGGAGTAAGGATATTTGAAAAGGATAATAGGCCAGAGAATATGGGAGGAAGTATATTTCATTCTGGTCGAACAAAGGGCTAGGAAAGGGCCTAGGGTGGAATAGGGAATAGAAGAAAAACCTTGTTTCTGGGTTATACAGGAGGTGAAAGAGGAAAAAAAACCTATACAGGAGTAGATGGAAATGGAACCCCATAATCAAGAGGATTATGAGGAACCACAGAAGCTGGGCAACCCATGTTCCTCTTCTAGTCAAGAATATACCAAACCAACAACGCCTCGAGAGAGACTGACTAAGTAATTCAAACCTCCATTGATTATGATCTTAGTAATTATTTAGAAGCGGCTACTATCCAAACATTCAAAAAAAAGGAAAAAAGAGATCAGCAGGAAATGGAGATCAAACGAATAGGCCGGAAGAACCCATCCCTATCCAAACAATCCAAAAGGATGGTCACTTATATTCCTTCCACCCACTTGAGTGTATTTAGGGCTTATCAATAATACGGATTCCCAGGGGCAAGCTAGTGCTGACCCACAACCCTCAGGCTGAGATCCGCATAGGATTGTTCTAATTCTCCTTTGAGTCAGATTGACTCTTCAATTTCCCTACGGGAAATTCTCACACACACAAGAGTGTATCCACGGGTCCTTCCGGAAAAACCTGCCTTGTCCACCTTAACTCTAGGTGCGAGCCTTACACTTCCATACGTCCACGACCTGGTCCTTGCGCAAATGCCTTTCGCAACTCATGTGTTCATAGGTCGAAGACCCTCGACTTTTATTCACAAAACACTGGTACCCGACATGCGATGGGATATGGATCCTCCTTGTTAGTTCCCTCCACACGTAACTTTCGGCTAGAGATAAGTACTAACCTCACTCGCAACTCACAAGTTCGTGAGTTGAAGGGTTGAACCTTCAGGCCCTTCTTTTATGAGACTCCGAGACATGAAAGTCAGAGAAGATTTTACTCCTTCAGTACTTCTCACGGCTCTCAACTTCACAACTTTGTTTGTTGAGCCTTTGTGCTCCTTTCTTATGAGAACCCGAAGCTTGGGAAGTGAACAGGGTGTTGACCCCCTCCCAGGTGACAAGTGTCCACCTGTCAACCACACAGTCCCCTCTTGATGGACACGCCACGTGTTCTCCCAAGACCTCGGCCCTCACCCTTCGCGAGTTCTGAAGTCAAAACTGATTCCTCCCAACCTCCAAAACCCTGATATGCGATATAGTGAAGAGGTTCCGATCCAACGGTTATTCCTACTTCTCGCTACTTGGGATTTCACGCAACCAAAGGATTTGGTCTGCCCTCCAAACTCACGAACCCTGAGTTCAAAAGAATGATCCAATGGCCCGAACTGACCACGATCAATGATCTTCGTTGATTCTTGACACTAGAGTGGTGGGTTCGTCCAACTCCTAACTACACTCCAGATTTACTGGATCCTACGGTCCCCGCAACTTCACGAATTCTCCACTGAGAATTATGACTATTCAATTCCTTCCTCTGAATCTCTGGCCCAAATTGACTCGACGTTCTTTCTCTGGGACTTAACTTTTGCGCGATGATTCAGCTCCCCATCTTCCTTTTAATAGTTCAAAGGCGCTGACCCTCTTGAGCTTTCTATTGCAACCTCAAGTCTCGAAAGGACTCTTGCATGCACTCTTTGCGGAAATCTTTCAAATACTTCTGTGTATTTGATTCTTTGACTCTGTGCACTCTCAGCAACAACAATCTTTCACTCTTCAACCTTAGTTGATAAATTCTAAGGCTTCAAATAGCCTACGCCAACCTTGCATGACTTCTTTGATTCACCTGCACTTCTGCTGGAATGAGAACAATGGTATCCCTCCTGAGCTTTCTGAGATAGACTCAGAACCCTTGTCAACGCACACCTTGAAAATGTTTCACTCCACTCCTTGCATGAACTTCTCTCAGGAAGAGAAACAATTGAAACTCATTCTCTTTCTCTCTTAGAATTCATACATTCAACATGAAATCATACATTCAACACAACATAGAATCATAAAAAATGCATAACATAGAGAATAAAATAGCTGTAAGCATACCATTCAACATATGTAAACAGTAAGCATCATAACACCATGAAATTTGAGTCAACGCTTCATATATTAATTCAAGCTCCTGTACATGGGTTCTTCTCTACAAGTCTCTGCTACAACTCTCTTCTTCTGCTCTGCGCTAATGATCTAATCATACAATAATATAAAGGCGAGGGTGTCTATATATGTTTTTCCTCCTATGCTCCTAAAATTGTCTAATCTATTAATTCAAAGCTACCTACTTTCATTTATTGGACTTAATGTCTACTACATCTGACAGATGAGATAAAATCACTCAAGATATGTTTACAACATGTAAGTATGCTTCCTTTAACTACTACATTAATATCTGCTCATTAATTTCTTCAAAAGATTTCAACATGTGCAAAATGTGTGCTGAACTTTTCTAGCCATCTTCCACCTTTTATGGTTGCCTGGCTGGCTACTTACGATTCTCCTGCATCATACTCTCTCGCTTGAAAATTTTCATGAACTCTTGTTCATGAGCTCTTGCACGGTCTATCCATGCCTATGAATTTCTACTTTGTCTTCCCAACTGACATCTTCAACTGGGTGTCTCTTCCATTTGACCAAGTATTCAAAATACACTTTCCTCCTAGTCTTCTTGCTAACCCTCTTGTCAATTATATTTTCCATCTGTGGCTTTTCAGCTACAGGAATCTGTTTGGTCCACTGAACTTATTTCTATTATTCATCCACTCCTACTTCTTCAGCTATGTAAGGGTACAAATCCGCAACATTGAATATCGTTGATATTTCGACCCCATCAGGTAATTCATTATCATATGTGTTTTCCCAAAATTTCCTTATGACCTTGCAGGGTCCAATATTTTTCATCTTCAGTTTATTATACATTCCCCTTGGGAACCTTTCCTTCCTCATATGTGCAAGAATCAGATCACCAACTTCAAATTGAATTTCTCACCTGTGTTGATCTGCTCTCCGCTTGTATTCATGAATTGAACTCTGCAATCGCTCCTTAATTTGGCTATGAAGATCCTTCACTCCTTCTGCAAAGTCTCCTGCACTAGCACTCCTTAATTCAACTTGTTTCGAATCTTTCAATTCAGAAACTCCCCTTGGCTTCATTCCATATACAATCTGGAATGGACTCTGCCATGTGCTTTTGTTGAGTGAGTCATTGCAAGAAAATTCCTCATGTGGAAAAATGTGATCCCACTGACTGTGGTGTTCAATCACTAAGCTCCTCAACAAGTCTAACAAGCTTCTGTTCATGACTTTTGTCTCTCCATCCATTTGAGAATGATATGCTGAGCTAATATACAAACTTGTCCCCAGATTTTTCCATAAGGTCCTCCAAAAATGTCCCACAAACTTGGTATCCTGATCAGACACAATACTCCTTGGTAAGCCGTGAAGTCTGAAGACTTCCTTGAAAAACAGGTTCACAATATGAGTTGCATCACTGGTTTTCTGGCATGGTATGAAATGTGCCATCTTTGAAAATATTTCAACTACCACAAAGATTGAATCACATCCTCTTTGTGTTCTTGGAAGTCCCAATATAAAATCCATGCTCACTGCATCCCACGACTTTTCTGGTATGGGTAATGGTTGATATAACCCTGTGTTCTGCCTTTTCCCTTTTGTGTGCTGACAAATCCTGCATCTGTCCACAAATTTCTTAACATCTATCCTCATACCTAGCCAAAAACATGAGCCATTCAACTTTGATAATGTCTTATCATGACCGAAGTGTCCTACCAATCCTCCACTATGTTTTTCCTTCAACAAGTTCTCCCTCATGGAGCATTTTGGAATACATAGATGATTTCCCTGGAATAATAACCCATCCTAGATCATATAATCGGTCCATTGGCTTCTGTCCCTGAGAACTAGATTCTCATATGCCTCATATGCCTCCTTAAAATCTAGGTCATCCCTATACATTTCTTTTAGGTTATCAAAACCCAAAGTCTTGACTCTGAATTCCTGCATAAGTAAACATTTCCTGCTCAAAGCATCAACAACTTTGTTAGCAGTTCTAGAAATATGCTTGGTTACAAAAGTAAAATTCTGCATGAATTCAACCCATTTAACATGTTTTTGGTTCAACTTCTCCTGGAGTCACGAATTGCAAAGTGTGATTATCACTGTACAAAACAAACTCTTTAGGAACCAAATAATGTCTTCATTTCTTCAGTGCTCGTATGAATGCATAGAATTCTTTGTCATATGTTGTGTACTTGATCTTCGCTTGATTATGTTTTTCACTGAAGTATGTGATCAGCCTATCATCTTGGCTCAAGACCGCTCCAATTGCAAATCCACTCGCGTCACACTTGACCTAGAATGTCTTGCTAAAATCTGGCAAAACCAGAATTGGTTGTTCCGTGATCTTCTTCTTTAGTAGATTGAAACTCTTCTGTACTTCTTCTGTCCAGTGAAAATATTTGTGTCTTTTCTTCACCATATCCATCATTGGTGTGCTAATTCCACTGAAGTTTCGAATGAATTTCCTGTAGAAACTTGCCAAACCATGGAAGCTTCAAACTTCAAACAGACTCTTTGGCGATGGCCAATTCTTAATTGCATTTACCTTTTTAGGATCCATCTTCAACTCATTCGCAAAGATAAAAAAACCAAAATAAATGAGTTATGTCCTCATAAATGATGATTTCTTCATATTAATCAACAATTTCTCTTGTTGTAATCTCCTCATCACTGCAACTAAATGACTTAAGTGCTCTGCTTTTGTCTTGCGAAAAATTAATATATCATCAAGATATACAATGACGAATTTCCCTATGAAATCCTTCAGGACTTTGTTCATCAATCTCATGAAAGTACTAGGTGCATTTGTTAATCCAAATGGCCAATCCATTCATAGAACCCCTCATTTGTCTTGAATGTTGTCTTCCATTCATCACCTTCTCTCATTCTAATTTTATGATATCCGCTTTTCAAATCAATCTTTGAAAAAAATATTGCTCCACTCAAGCAATCCATCAAGTCGTCCATCCTTGGTATTGGAAATTTGTATCTGATGGTAATCTTATTGATCACCCTTGAGTTTGTACACATTATCCAACCTCCTTCTTTCTTTGGGCTGAGCATTGTTGGAACAACGCATGGACTCAAGCTCTCTCAAGTCAATCCTTTGTCCATTAAGTCCTGGACCTGTCTCTTAATTTCTTCATTTTCTTGTGGCATCAACCTGTACGCGACTTTGTCCGGTAAGCTGGCTCCAGGTATAAGGTCAATATGATGGTTTATACTTCTGATAGGTGGCAAGGAACAAGGTATTTCATCCACTACTATATCAACAAACTCTTCCAACAACTCCTGGATTTATTCTAGTAAATCATCTATCCTTGTACTGGTCAAAACAATTATGGGCTTCCTAACCAGAATAAATTGTGTCTTCCTTATTCTTAACCTCCTTAAGAAGTTCCCTCCCACTCATGAGAAGTACAATGTTTCTCATCTCTGTTTTCACCTCTTGGTTTTTAATCGACAACAACATGTGCATCCTCCCATTCTTCTCCAGGGTGTACGTGTTCTTTCTCCCATCATGAATCACATTCCTGTCATATTTCCACAGTCTACCCAACAATAGACGACAAACATCCATGGGAATGACATCACATAATATTTCATCTTTATATCCCCCTATTTTAAATTCAACTAAACACTATTTAGTGACATTTACCTGATGTCCTTTTTGTAGCCATGAAAATCTGTATGGGCTTGGGTGTACAATAGTCTACATCTCCATATTTTATACTATATCTATAGATACAAGATTGTCTATGCTATTGTTGTCCATTATGACTTTTCATACTTTGTCTTTTGTTTTGCAAGCAGTCTGAAACAGACTGTTTCTTTGGGCTGGGTTCTCTGCCTCCTTCTCTGGCTTCAAGAGAACTTTCCTCATCATCAAAGATATTCCTCCCTCAGCATCTTCTGCCTCAACATTATGTCCTTGAGATTTGACAATGTGAGTTTCACCACCATATTTTTTCTTATTTGGACACTCATAGGATTTATGTCCAATCTTTCCACAGACAAAGCATTTTACTTCACTTCCTCTACCTCTTCCTCTGGCTCGAGGAAAAGTATTTCTATCAAAATACTACCCTCTCTATGAGATTCCTCCTCTCTCATGTTGAGTTTGAGGTTTCTTCCCCTCTTCTTTAGATTTCTAAGTTTTGCCTTGGGAATTTTTTTTGCCTCTGGATTGACTTCTACCTCGACCTCTTTGACCTTGTTTTCAGCTCATCTTCTCTTTAGCCTTCAATGCCATCTGATAAGAATCTTCCACAATCCAAATGGTCATCATTATCATCTAATATTGAATGTCATACCACAAACCATTCATGTATCTGACAACTTTTTCATCATCGTTTTCCTGATGACCTACCCTGATGTTTATCTTGTAGAACTCTTTAGTGAATTCCTTCACTAACATCAACTTCTGTCTCAATTTTTTCATCCTACGAAAAAGAGTGATTTGATAATCCTTGGGTATAAATTTGGTTTTCATCTTTGCAACCATTCTATCCCAGCTCTTGATTTTCTTCTTGCCTTTGCAGTGTCTGTCAGCCTACAGTTCATCCCACCATAATGTTGCATGCCCTTTAAGTCTAGTAATGACATGTTTGACTTTCTTGTCTTCCTCGACATCCTCATAGTCGAAGTATTTATCTAGAGCTATAATCCAATATATAAGCTCTTCAAAATCCAGTTTTCCCTCATACATGGGAATCTCCATCTTTGCTCTGGCACCTATCCTTGCAACAACCCTGAATAGGCGTTCATTTAAATCATTTTCGATTGCGACTTCTTCTCCCTCATTTCTAGTTTCATTTTCACTTTCAGCTTTGTTGATATCCCCAGTGTCAATTGTGCACCTTTGTGTTGTCTCCATGGCATCAAGTCTAGCATGTAACTCCCGCATTTCTCTTTCTCTTACTGGATCGGGCATTAGCATTGGCCTATCTCTTCTTCTCGGTGGCATGGTTGTAAAATGTTCCCCTTTACTTTGCTACAGAAGAAAAGAACTTGTTCTTCGGCTCTGCTACCAAATTGGTGCGTATCAGACTACTCCTTTTTGTATAGCTCTTTCTTCCTAAAATATACAGACACAATCAAGATTTGATACCACAAATGGTGCCTACCCCCAACCCTCGGGCTGAGATCCAAACAATATCGTTCTAATTCTCCTCTGAGTCATATTGACTCTTCAATTTCCCTACGAGAAATTATCACACACACAAGAGTGTATCCACATGTCCTTTCTGAAAAACCTTCCCTATCCACCTTAACTCTAGGTGCGAGCCTTACACTTCCATATGACCACGACCTGGTCCTTGCGCAAACACCTTTCGCAACTCATGTGTTCGCAGGTCAAAGACCCTCAACTTTTCTTCACCAAATGTCAATACCCGATATGAAATGGGATATGGATCCTCCTTGTTAGCGCCCTCCATGCATAGCTGCCAGCTAGAGCTAGGTACTAACCTCACTCGCAACTCATGAGTTCACGAGTTGAAGGGTTGAACCTCTAGGCCCTTCTTTTATGAGACTTCGAGACACGAAAGTCAAAGAATATTTGACTCCTTCAACACTTCTCGTGCCTCACAACTTTGCGAGTTGGTTTGTTGAGCCTTTGTGCTCCTTTCTTACAAGAACCCAAAGCATGAGAGGTCAACAGGGTGTTGAACCCCTCCTAGGTGACGTGTGTCCACCTATCAACCATGCGGTCCCCACTTGATGGACGTGCCACATGTTCACCCAAGACCTCGGCTCTCGCCCTTCGTGAGTTCTGCAGTCAAAACTGATTCCTCCCAACCTCCAAAACCATGATACCCAATATAGCAAAGAGGTTTCGATCCAACGATTATTCCTACTTCTCACTACTTAGGAGTTCGCACAACCAAGGGATTTGGTTTGCCCTCCGAACTCACGAACCCCAAGTTCGAAAGAATGATCCAATGGCCTGAACTGACCATGATCGATGGTCTTCGTTGATTCGTGACACTAGAGTGGTGGGTTCGTCCAAATCCTAGCCACTTTGCAGCTTTACTAGATCCTACGGTCCCTGCAACTTCATGAATTCTCAGCTGAGAATTCTGAATATTTGATTCCTTGCTCTGAATCTCTGGCCCAAATTGACTCGACGTTCTTTCTCTGGGACTTAAATTCTGCATGATGATTCATATCCTCATCTTCCTTTTAATACTTCAAAGGCGCTGACCCTCCTGATATTTCTACTGCAACCTCAAGTCTCGAAAGGACTCCTGCACACACTCTTTGTGGCAATCTTTCAAATAATTCTTTGTATTTGATTCTTCGACTCTATGCACTCTCGGAAACAACAGTCTTTCACTCTTCAACCTTAGCTGTTAAATTCTAGGGCTTCAACTAGACTGCGCACACCTTGCACGACTTATGTTCTTCACCTGCACTTCTGCTAGAATGAGAACAATGGTATCCCTCCTGCATTTTCTGAGATAGACTCAGAACCCTTGTCAATGAAAACCTTGCGGATGTTTCACTGCACTCCTTGCAGGAACTTCTCTCAGGAAGAGAAATAATTGAAACTCATTCTCTTTCTCTCTCAGAATTCATACATTCAACATATCATATCATCATAACAAATGCATAACAGAGAGAATAAAACAACTGTAAGCATACCATTCAACATATGTAAACAGTAAGCATCATAACACCATGAAATCTGAGTCAAATCTTCATATATTAATTCAAGCTCATGTACATGGGTTCTTTTCTAAAGCTCTCTGGTATAGCTCTCTTCTTCTTCTTTGCGCTAATTATCTAATCATACAATAATACAAAGGTGAGGGTTTCTATATTCGTTGTCCCTCCTACGCTCCTAAAATTGTTTAATCTATTAATTCAAAGCTACCTACTTTCATTTATCAGACTTAATGTCTACTACATCTGATAGATGAGAGAAAATCGCTCAAGATCTGTTTACAACATGTAAGTACACTTCCTTTAACTACTACATTAATATCCGCTCATTAATTTCTTCAAAACATTTCAACATGTGAAAAATGTGTGATGCGCTTTTCCAGCTATCTTCTGCCTTCTTTGGTTGCTTGGTTGGATGCTTATGATGCTCCTGCATCACAAGCTCATATATCATAAATAATTGATTGATTTCTATCAAGCGGGGGTGAATTAGGAGCCATTAGTTTTTCCAATATCCTGAAGGTCTTCCCACTAGCTAGTGGATCTTGAGATTCCTATCCTTAAGAAACCTCGCAACTCTTTCAAGTGAATGTGTCTGAGGCCAAAATATTGGAGGAATGGTTAGGAAATGGACTTCCCCCCTCTTCTCCACAATGAGGTAGTAAAATAATTCTAAAATCTCTTCACTCGACCTGCCAGAGTGAACTCATGTGAGGGGGGAAACATTCTGAGTTTCATTCCCTCTCGTGAAAGCTTGACCAAGTAGGTCACTATGGAAGAGCTCCACAAAGTGGACTTCGATATGAAGCGGGGGGAATCTCATGAAAAGAGGACTTAAGTGAAAGTGGATGAAGAGTCTAGATTATAAATTATATATATATATATATATATATATATATATATATAATATATAATCCTATTCTCATAGCCCCTGAGACATTTAATCCCTAACTCATTTAAACCCCAATCCTTATAGTCATTGTCTCCCTCTACTCTTAACCTATATGACCTTTAAACCTTAAACCAATAACCCATATAACCTATAACACCTAGCAACTAACAATTATAATTAATAAAACTTAACATCTAATCCCTAATTGCTAAAAATATTAATCAATATCACCTTTAATCCATAACCAATATAGCCTCTAACTAACCCTAACAACCCATGTCACCCTTCAATAGTATAACTACTAATCCACCCCTATAAACCCCTACCCTTTATGACACCTATAATCTCAAATATCTTATATAACACCTAAAACCAACATAAATCCCACCCCCTAACCATTATCCCTCATAAATTTTATAACTCCTAACATCAAGATATTTATAACCTCATGCCCCTTAACATTTATATCCATTAGCCACTATAAATCCTAACCCATATAACCTCTAAAACGTCTAATAAATAATAACTTATTGCTATCTATTCATAATCCTTGATTTTGATAACATTTATCACACAAAACCCTTATCCCTATAACGACTAATTTCCTCTAAAGAACTATCACGATTATCCCATATGGTTCATACCACTACTTACTAGTATAACCACTAATTAACTCTTATAACCTCAACCCTTTATAATTGTATAACCTGTATCACTTATAATTCTTAAATTTCATAATTCATAAGCCCTACTATTTGTTACCCTTAACCCATATAACATTTAACCCTTATAACACCTAGCACGTAGCTCCTATAACATGTAACCCATAACCCTTGTAAAAACTATAACCCCTAATCCTTAAAATCATTAAACCCTATAAACTTAAACCACTAACTCTTATAACTTATAAGATTCTAACTTCCATAACCTTATAATCCTTAACCATTATAACATCGACCCCACCTGATTCCCAACACCTATAAAATCTATAGAAATTTATCTTTATTATCCCTTACATCTCCAACCCCTATCACACCCAACCCATGTAATATTAGGAAACCTTACACCTGGTGACTATTAACCCATATAAACCTTAACCTATAACCTATGAACTTATAAGTCCTAACCCCTATCATGATTATCCCTTAACTCTTATAATCCTTATTGCACGTAATCATTATAACACATAATGTATTTAACTACTATTAGGTCCACTCAGGTTGTACTCCTATGACCATTAACAAGCATACCCACTATAACCATTAAAACCTATAGCTCCTAACCCCTATAATGAACATTTATCATAATCACTATCACCACTAACAAATTTAATTACTAACCTCTATAATTCCTAACCTCTATTAGTATGTACATGTTTCTAAAGTGTGTGCATATTCTATAATGCATGTTCTTTATTTATGATTTATTTGAAATTAATTTTTTGGGCTCCTCACCTCACCAACTCATTTGCATACTTAGTTTCTTGGGATTTAGATTACTTGTTTTCTTTGAATTTAGGTTATACATAGGCCTTAATGGTTTTTTCATCATTGTATGCATCTAGTCTAACCCTCCCATACTGTCATTGTCTTCCCCATTCACATTAATTATTCTATAGGATTGTTGTTTGATTGTGGAATTGATTGTGTGAGTCCTGTTTGAGTTTGAAAATCCTCCCATACTGTCATTGTATGTATCTAATCTAACCATGTTAAATTTAAGTCCATACAAGAACAAATTGAAAAACTTTCAACGTTGGCCGCATCCACATGTTAGTTATAAGAGGGATCAATTACATGAGCAGGCACACCTTATTGTTGTCTTTTGATAGAATAACCAAAGAATATTTGATTGTCAATTTTTTTGTTTGACTCATGGTTGAGTCTGAAAACCCTTATGTTTATCCTCTTTTTATGATGTATATTTCTCTCTATTAGGCTCTGCAGTTGCATGTTGGACAACCTTTTGAATGATATTTGTAACTAAAGGAGCTAACCTAATCCTAATGCATGCCATAGAAAACCAATAAATCCTCATGATCCCAATGCCCATATGCCTCCAACCTTGTTATCTAATGATCGTCGGGTGAAAACTATCATGAAGGGTGATGACTAAGACTAGGGACAACTTTCAATTCAAGGCTAGGAATGACCAGGCCCACATCAAGTGAAAGAAGAAAATTTTCAAGGTACATGTGTTGTCCCATTCCATGTAAACAACAATGCATTTCCTTGGGTGTGTGAGTCAAATTTGAGTCTAAAAACCCTCCCATATTGTTAAGGCATGCGAATATTCTATCCATGTCAAATTTCAATGCATTCATAAATAGTTTGAAAAAATTTCAGTGTTGGCCCCATTAACAAGTCATTGTTGCCTGTGTCTAGTCCTAGTACAATTTCCTTGTAAAATTTGTATAGGATATTTGGAGAATGATAATTTTGAAGGTGCTAGGCCTATTCCTACACACCATGGAAATATCACCTCTCATTGACAGTCAGTGTATTGATCCCTTTTAGTTTTGTCTTGCTAGTATTTTCAATTTCACGCACCTTTCAATCTAGTCAAAGTTCAATTAATGTCTCTGGTTACTGTAGGGTTATAAATCCTCATGATCCCAATTCCCATATGTCTTCAACCTTGTGATATAATGATCCTTGGGTGACAACTATCATGAAGGGTGACGACTAAGACTAGAGGAAACTTTTAATTCAAGGCTAGGAATGACCAGGCCCACATCAAGTGAAGGAGGAAACTTTTCAAGGTACATGTGTTGTCCCATTCCATGTCAACAACAATGCATCCATTCACTGGGAACAAATCGATGACTCCACTAAATTAGGGTTTATGGTTTACATGATGAATTGATGATGGAATAAATTGGGTGTGTGAGTCAAAGTTGAGTCCATAAACCCTCCCATATAATTAAGGCATGCAAATAGTATATCCATGTTAAATTCCAATGCATTCAGAAATAATTTGAAAAAATTTCAACGTTGGCCCCATTCACAAGTCACTGTTGCCCGTGTCTAGTCCTAGTACAATTTCCTTGTAAAATTTGTATAAGATATTTGGAGAATGATAATTTTGAAGGTGCTAGGCCTATTCCTACACACCACAACGAGATCACCTCTCATTGACAGTCAGTGTATTGATCCCTTTTAGTTTTGGGTTGTTAGTATTTTCAATTGCACGCACCTTTAAATCTAGTCAATGTTCAATTGATGTATCTTGTTACTGTATGGTTATAAAGCCTCATGATCCCAATGCCCATATGGCTCGAACCTTGTGATATAATGATCGTTGGGTGACAACCATCATTAAGGGTGACGACTAAGACTACGGTCAACTTTCAATTCAACGCTAGGAATGACCATGCCCACTTCAAGTGAAGGAACAAAATTTTCAAGGTACATGTGTTGTCCCATTCCATGTCAACAACAACACATCCATTCACTGGGAACAAATCTATGACTCCACTAAATTAGGGTTTATGGTTTACATGATGAATTGATGATGGAAGAGAGTGGTCTTGTGAGTCAAATTTGAGTCTAGAAACCCTCCCATATTGTTAAGGCATGCGAATAGTATATCCATGTCAAATTTCAATTCATTAAAAAATAGTTTGAAAAAATTTCAACGTTGGCCCCATTCACAGGTCATTGTTGCCCGTGTCTAGTCCTAGTACAATTTCCTTGTAAAATTTGTATAAGATATTTGGAGAATGATAATTTTGAAGGTTCTAGGCCTATTCCTACACACCACGGTGATATCACCTCTCATTGATAGCCAGTGTATTGATCCCTTTTAGTTTTGGGTTGTTAGTATTTTCAATTGCACGCACCTTTCAATCTAGTCAAAGTTCAATTAATGTCTCTTGTTACTGTAGGGTTATAAAGACTCATGATCCCAATGGCCATATGCCTCCAACCTTGTGATATAATGATCATTGGGTGACAACTGTTGCAAGATACCAGATATATAAAATATGCAGAACAGAAACGAAATGCTAGAAATAACAGAATAACAGTGAAATATCCAGCATAATCTTCACAATACACAGAAATGATATACGAAATAGCAACAGAAATAGCACTTGAACAG
>ML795181.1:60012-78268 GCA_009831015.1 Picea engelmannii
TTTTTTTCCATTTTCTTCTTTACCATTGAAATTTTCTTTGTCTGTAGTTCGATAACTATGGTTCTCAGGTAGAAAGTGCCTATACTCATCAAACACTTCCTTCCCTAAAATCCTTGAACGACGAGATTTTATCCTCGGACCACAAACTAGGCATGCAAATTTACCCTTTGTCTGAAGACCTACAAGATATATGAATTAATGTAGTGTCAAATTAGAGTTACAAGTTAAAATAATGCATGATTTTTTCAATAAATATATATAATATTAAATCACAAAATAAAGTAACAATATACCACAAAAATGTGTTAACCCTGGAGCATCATGAATTTTCCATGATAGTATTCCATGGAATTGAAATCGTTTTTTCCATATTGGTCTAGATATGTCATACATAGTGACGCCAACCCATAACTTCAACAACTCATCGATAAGAGGCTCAATATATACGTTCATATCTTTAACCTGGTACCTACCCAATTGGTTCAACATACTGCATGATTAATTATACTTATCTAGATGTCATTATATATAAAATAAATAATTACCATGCACGAAACAAAGAAATGGAATATTTTGTCATACTTTAAAGCAAATAAACGATAATTAACTACCTGGAAAAATCATTTCCAACATTGTGTGCTCTCAATTGATCGACATCCAAGGAGGAGGGTTATTGTTTATAACAAAAATAGGCCACACTGAGTATGTAGAATGAATCTCTCCAAATAGATTGACACCATCAGCTGCCAACGAAAGTATAACATTACGAAGTTCTTCTTTAAAAATTGGCCACTTTTCTTCGATGTAGTTCAATGCAGAACCATCTGTAGGCATTCGAAGAAAATCGTCTCGACTTCTGTTCTTTTCAGGGAAATCCATAAACTGTGTTATACTTTGGCACCTGAACAACCGCTGGAAACGTGGAATTATCGGAATATAACGAAGAAATTTGCGAGGAACCTTATTTGATGCTTTATCAGTTCGATATCTACTTATTTGACATTGTGGGCATTCATTTTCTAATTCATATTGTCCATAATATATGATATGATCATTAGGACATGCATCAATAGCCTGATAATTCATTCCAATTTCTTTCATAATCACGGATATTTCTCGATATGTGCATGGAAAAATATTTGACATCGGTAATATAACTGCACCTAACAATCTACAAAATTCTAAACAATAAGTCAATGTAAACACTATTAATCATCAATATTTCATCCAATATACTAATTTACAAATTAGAAAACAATAGCAATATAGGAAAAAATTGAACCTTTTAAGTATTTGTGAACATGCAAGCATAAATAACTAACAAATTAAATACCTTAGTATATACGTGAGACATGTGTTTGATAAACCATTAAAAACCTTCAGGTTCACCAACAAAAAATATAGCAGATAAAAGATTTGTTGTCTAGCCTTCATAAAGAGGTTGACATGACTTCTCGAGTAGAGGATCAACATCATGGCTATCATCTTGGTTGTCCTCATTCATTTGAGCAAATGTGTCTTGGATCAATATATGTATCTCATCTTCCTGATTTGGATGACTAACATTATCTCTATCCATATCATCATTAATAACTTGATCAAAAGCTTCAATATTCTGATCTCGAAGTTCATCACCTTGTAAAGGAGTATTTCTGCTAGTACTTGGCAAATAACTCCTTGGAGGTTGACATTTTGGGGGAATCATCTATATATTTAGAAACAACGTAGAAAAGTTAGTGTGTATAGAAAATATAAGAATCTTGATAAGAAATATTACTAAAATTCATGACATACTGATTATTATAGAGAATACATTAAATATTGAATACTCTTACCAAGGGACAATATTCATAACCCCCTTCGACATGCCCCTTCTCCCTACAATGTTATTGAGTTGTTATTAAAATTCTTTTTTTTTGCAATCCTCTACAATCATAGGAAGGGAAATAACATTTTGCATCGCCCCTTGCCTCTAATACCGCTCTTAACCGAACAAGCTTCCTGTCATTTTCGTTCATAGTGACAAATCATTGTCCTGACAATTAATTGTCTTACCTAGACCATACTAAACAAAAAGTTGTCAAATTTTTATATTTTAGCTACTCCTTTCGATTATGATATGTTTATTTACAATGACCTACAATCCTCACAATTATTTCTTCTAAGACATTTTGACATGCTCCCTTTTTTTATTATTGATTAATGATTAATATAGATATGCTTCAATTTGTACTATAGAGTAGTGTGTATTGAATATCCATGGAAAACAATTACACACCATTTAACGAAAGTGGTCAAAATTTCTCAAATTTGAATCACTCGACACCATACACTAGCCTCTAAGTTGTTTTGTAGACAAAATGTTAATATTTGAAATTCACCGCTAAAAAAACAATGCCAACCACTTGTCATCCACAATTGGGTTGGGTTGGTTTAAATTATGACGTGTTGATTTGCATCTACATACAATGGTCACAATTTTATGCTACTTACAGTGGTCATAGTTTTATTTTCTAAGACACTTTGGCATGTTCTCATTTTTCATTGTCTGACTAGTAGATTTCATCATGTTAACGTAGATTTCGTAATGAATTTTTAATATTTTAGATATTGATCCTTATTAATAGTGTATAAACAAGTTACATCAACTACAAAATAAAGTTAATCTCTAAATCTAGAATTGCGTGTGATTATAAAAAATTGAGAGAAACAACATCACATATAAGAAAAGGGTATATGGATTTTATTGAGAAAGTTGAAACAAATATACTTTATTTATATTGGAAGACTATGGTATATAATCATAAGTTCATTTGTTAAAGGTTCTTAGTCATAATCCAAGAAAGTTAAAGGTGGCTACCCATAAGCTAAGATGGTTGAAGGTGGTTAGTTACAAGTGATTGTTATGTGCCTAATCACGACATAGATAACATATTTATGCTAAGGTCATATGTGTACAAATGTTTTCTTTATATAATAACAACATATACCTAACATAAGTTTAGGGTTAATGTTTATGTATCTTATTGTTATAAACATGAGTTTCCTCCCTATCTTATATATACCATAACTTATCATTTATCAATATAACAATCAACTTCAATATTTTATTCATGGAGACTTCTTCATTCATTTAATTGAATTAGTAAGTGTTATCCAACCATTAGGTGTGCAAGTATCCCAACCATTATTGTCATTGTTATATTATTTTTAATTTATGCAAGTGTGATCCCATTTCGGTACTAGGGATGTAACAAGTGGTATCAAATCTTCAATCAAGCTTTGTTGGTGTTTTTGTGTTAGTTCTTAAAAATAAAAGAGAGAATAAAATGACAATCAATTACTATCATTTTACCGACCAGGGTTGAGTTTCAAGAGAAATTCCATATCTTTATTAATGAAAAGAGAGAGACATTATAGCTACAATTGAAGGGAAAAGGGTATGTGGATTCCATAAACCTAGAATATTATGGAATCCACATACCCTTTTCCATAGAATATAGTAACTATATCCAAAAACCAAAGACATGAAATATGGCACTACACATATAATATATTATCAAGGAAAAAACAAGCTACATGAAATTTGGACATTTGAACAAATATTTACAAGTTAAATGAGTACATTTGTAACATCCCGGTCTGGCGCACTCAGCGAACTTATTCTTTGAGGAAACTTGCTTGCAAGTGATCCGGATTACTATGATATTGAAACTTTTGATTTTGATTATGAGGCATTATGGGTTGATGACATGTTGTTTTACTGCATTGACATAGACAAGTGTTATTGACTCGGTTTACTGAGTGTGAAGGATTTTGGACCTCAAGGATGCAGTGGCATCGATGGAACCCCTTGGACTCCAGATCAAGTCAAGGAGTGTACCATTGGTTTTTGATTGTTTTATTGTGATATTAGTGCATCTGATTAGATGATATGATATGGATATGTTCTGACATGATTTGTTGATGATGCAGGCTAACGATAGCTTGCCGACCAGACTCACATGTGGAGTAAAGGGTTCACGCATGATTACCAGAGATGTTGAGGGAGAGGTGTGGACAACATCCCTACCACAACCTACTAGCACTCCCGTCGTGGCTCAAACTGTAGGTTAACGTTTACCTAGTTCGAGAGGACCCACGATGCCATGAGGGAAGACTGTGACATTTGCTCACGATGATTCTAAGGGTCGCGCAATAAGGCGGGGGCCTTATTCCTTAGAGTCCCTTAGTCTCCCACAAGTTCACTTGGAAAAGTATTGACTCCAGGGGTTATTGATGTCTACCAAGTCAGTCAAGAGGTGAGTGTCACCCTTGGAGCACACAGTGCATCCTGAAGGGCACGTTGCGCAAGGGAAATAGATTAAGGTGAGTGGCACCCTTGGAGAACCTAGTGCGTCCTGAAGGGCACGTCGTGTTGTTGATGATAGAGGAATGAAACTAGATGGCCTTAGGACGAATAATGTGTTAAGAAAGTTTTAAAACAAATTCCCTAATTAAATGTTGCCCTGTACGAAAATTTAAGGTTTAAGTCTAAACTATGCTAGTGGTAAAATTTTGTCTCTCTATAAAAAAAAATAACAATGATAAAAATGAAAACCACATAAATAATAATTATGACCTTCGTTAAATCTTGTAACATGAAGGGAATAAGAAATTTAATTTATTCATTAAAAAAAAAATCGAATAAAATTTAGAAGAAAAAGGCGAATTAATGGTTCTATTATTTTGATAATTTGAAAATACTAATTAAATGAGAAAAGGGAAAAATGGTTAATTTCCACACCTACCTTTTTGAGTTCTAATTAAAAAGGGGAAAGAGGGAAAATCTAAAAATTTAGGAAACTAGGAAAAGAGGTAAACATAAAAAGGGAAAAAGGGGAACATAAGGGTAAAAGAGGAAAGTCAAACTTAGAAAAAGTATATACCATTTAAGAGCTTTCTAATTTAAACTAAACTAGCAATTTAATTATAGGGAAAGCCATTAAAACCTGTAAGAGAATTTGGGGATACCTAGGAGTGATTCTAGGAGTAACTCTAGGTGGGTGAGGGAAATAAAGAAAATTAATTAATTAAAGAAATTAAATTATGGAGGAATGTAGGGAATGGGGGACACTTGTATGGAGAGGAATTTTTAGGAATTTATTTTTAAAAATTTAATGAAATGAGATTTTAGGAAAGAAAGGAAGTTCAAAACTCTATATAATGAAGGAAGGAGAAGGATGAAGAATCTTCTTCTGTTTGTGTAACGTTATGCTACAAAAATATCTACTTACTGACTTAACTTGTGGGAGTTGGGATACCCAACTCGGTGATGAGTGGTAGCTCAGCCTTGTGAGGCGAGCTGGGAGCTAGTCGAAATCTCTGGATAGTTAGTGTGTGGCTCCTTTGCGACTCAGGGGGATAAGGGGGAAGACGAGTACCCCTAGCATTGGCTGGGAGGTACCAGTGAAGTCTCGATGGTTGGCGAGTGGGAGTTTCATGAAGCGTGCGGGACATCATTCAGACCAGGCGATCAGGCAATGATACGCTCTCTTCATTTTTGTATGGTAGAATGTATTAGGACTTATGCTTGGATCTACTTATTTAATGGAAAAGTAAAATGATGTTTTTTTAAAATTGGTGACTGGAACTTTCCTTAGCCTAGATCGATGGTTGTTGACTCGCATGGCCTTCGTTTTCCCACATGTCTTGACCACCTTACTGTGTTGATTGTGCCCTTCGTGGTTGTCTAGCCTTCATCCCTAGCTCACCAGTCCTCACTTGAGTAGTCGACCAGGAGCCTGATCTACGGTCGTCGCCTTACTGTTAAAATACATATGGATCTCAACATCCTTATTTTCTGTGTGAGGATGATGAGTGAAGGACAAACCTATTAGTTGACTACCCTTGATGTTTGTCCCGGGATGATTGTTGATTCCACCATCTGGCAAAGACCTCTGCATGTGGATTATCTTGTGTCCTGGTTGGTTTCCTCTATGCCTTGACTGATAGAAACCTCGACAATAATTCCATGACCCTTCCCATTGGATCATTGCATTCTCTTACTGTTGTATGCATCGTATTGGGGTTATAGCATTGGAAGCATGAAGTAATTTTCGGTCTGCAAATTTTTGGGTATTCTGGCAATGAAAAAAAAAACGAATTGATATCAGGTCTGCATTTTTATAATGGTATCCTGAAAATGGAAAAATGTTATTATTT
This sequence comes from Picea engelmannii, assembly GCA_009831015.1. Taxonomy (NCBI): domain Eukaryota; kingdom Viridiplantae; phylum Streptophyta; class Pinopsida; order Pinales; family Pinaceae; genus Picea; species Picea engelmannii. The sequence continues at coordinate 66,217 of ML795181.1, forward strand.
GTTATTCATGTCTGCATTGTATTGGTACTCTAGCAATGGGAAGAACGTTTGATTTCCTATCTTCATTTTGTATTGGTGTCCGGGAGATGAAAAGCGTTTTTGTATTCCTATCTGTATTGTATTGGTACTCTTGCAATGGGAAGAATGTTTGATTTCCTATCTGTATTTTATATTTGTGTCTGGGAGACAAAAAACGTTTTTGTATTCCTGTCTGCATTGTATTGGTACTCTGGCAATGGGAAGAACGTTTGATTTCCTATCTTCATTTTATATTGGTGTCCAGGAGATGTTTTTTTTTTTTTTTGTATTCCTGTCTGCGTGGCATTGGTATCCTGGAAATGGAAAACAAATTCATTTCCATGTCTACATTTTGCCAGTGTTTTTCCCTTTTAAATGATGTTGGCAACATGGAGTTTCTTCTGATGCATTTTGGGCACATCATTCTGCATATTTTAATTACGGATAGTCATGAATGCCCTTTTGGTGTGTCCTTGTACATGTTTTTCCCTTTTAAAATGAGACTGTGATAGCTGATTAATTACCCATGATTTTTCCATTCAAAATGTGGCTGAGATTGTTGTTAAATGCTCACGAATTTCCGTTCAAAAAATGTCTGAGACCATTGTTTAATGCTCATGATTTTACCATTCAAAACATGTCTGATATCGTTGTTTAAATGCTCACGTCTTTCCATTCAAAACATGTCTAAGACCATTGTTTAATGATCACGATTTTACCATTCAAAACATGTCTGACACCATTGTTTAATGCTCACGATTTTACCATTCAAAACATGTCTAAGATCGTTGTTTAAATGCTCATGTTTTTCCATTCAAAACCTATCTAAGGCCATTGTTTAATGCCCATGATTATTTCCTTTAAAAGTTGACTTTGATTGTTGTTTAAATATCCATGATTTTTCCTTTAGAATGTTGTTGGAGCTTGTTGTAATTACCCACGATTTTCCCTTTAGAATGTTGTCAGATCTTACTGTAATTACCCATGATTTTTGCCTTTAGAATGTTGACTGAGCTTGCTAGAATGATCACGAATTTACTAGAACCATTGCTACAGTTAATTGGTTTTTTAATTGCAATGTTAAATGCTATATTAATTGCCTTACTAAATGCCAGAACAATTGCTACAACACTCTAAATGGTTAGCAGATTCCTACTTATTGATTAAATGCCACAACGAGTTAAATGGTTAACAGTTATGTAAATTGCCTTGTTTTTGAACTATTAATCATTATGTTAACCGTCATATAAATTTCCTCACTACTGTTATATTAATTGTTATGTTAATTAACATGATAATCGCCTTGTTAGTGCTATAATACTCGTTATGAAAATAGTCATGCAAACTACCCTGTTATTGCTCAATTAATTGATTATGTTAATCATTATGTTAAATGCTTGGTTAACTGTTGTAATAAATTGTTATGTAACAGATATGTAATTACCTTGTTGATTTTCTACAACAATGTTATTAGCTGGCGGTTTCCTCCTCAATGATAATAACCATCTAGTGTGGTTAGTTCAGTCATTATATCTAGACTAATGTTGAGGTTTAACTGTTCATAAGTGCTATAGGTAGCATTCCACTTTAAGAATGTTAATGTTTTTATTCAAGTTTATGGTTAGTTGGATTTATAGATATAGCCTAATTGGTAACCCAGACTCTCTAAATTTGAGTCATAATTCATGTTAAGTTCGGTGGGTAACTCGTTGACTGATGGAATTTAGACTAGTTAATTGATCTCTAATTAACGCCAATTTAAGTCATACATAATGATCTTTTAGCCGTGATTAATAGTTGTTGTTTAATATTAATTAATGTTGTATGTTGTTTTGTAAACGTTCAATGAGATTGGTTTTGCTCACTGTAAGGGTTCTAGTTACTTGTGTAATTAATTTTGGGTTGTTAGGATGATTGTACTTAGCTTAGTAGGCTTGGTTTGCTTGTGTCGAGCGGGATGTAGACACCTCCTTGTTCCTCAGAACAGTCGCCATCCCTGAGAAATTAAATGGTCAAAATCAATGGGAACCTGGGCTTGAGCGTTGCTTATGTGTCCCGGAGGTCCTAACCATTGCAAGGTAGGACGGGCAGGTAGTCATTCTTATTTTTTGTCAGTTGAATGTGGTACATTGCTTCTAGGTGCTTGATGTGATTTTATGTTAGGCCATTATGTTGTTGTTGCCTGAGTTGCATGCGTTGTGGCATCGTCGTGTTGCGATGTTGAGTATAATGTCATTATTACCTTCCTACACACACACCCAAAAAAAAAAAAAAAAANTTTTACCGGTTGTACATCGTAGGAGTCGTACCAGATGGGGATGTTACATGTGGTATCAGAGTGGGTTCAACCCGTGACTTGGGATTTCTATGGCTTTCGTTGATATGATTTGATTATAATGTTACTAATTGAGTTGAATTGTATTTGTGCAGGTAATCATGATTAGAGGATGCTGCGGAGGCAGACGATGGGGTGTTAGGGGAGGAGGCGCGACGCCTCCTGTAGAATCCACGCCTGAGGGATCTAACCCCCAGGGAGATGAGAAGGTTTTCAGACAGGAGCAGATAGAAGTTGGTGACGTGGTCAGAATGATGAGATATTTTTAGCGCATATATGAGGCACTGATCAATCGTTTGGACGAAGATGAGGCCAGGGAGTTGGCACCTGCTGAGGTTCTGCAACATGCTCCGGTCGATACTGGTAGCATTCACCGTGAACTCGAGAAGGTAAAATTTCCCGAGTTCTTTGGTGCCCCGGACGACACAGCCACCAAGGCATGGTTGGAGAACATGGCGATGTGCTTTGCACTTCGCGATTATACATCCAACATGAAGGTCCACATGGTGGTCTTCCAACTGAAAGGAAGCGCTCTTATATGGTGGAAGATGCTCCTACCGTAGTTGAACATGGTCGTCGAAGACATATCATGGGAACTATTCAAGGAACGGTTCCGAAAGTGATACATTTCATAGGAATTCATTGAGCGTCATATCAATGAGTTCAATGCCTTACGACAGGGCAGTTGTACGGTGCCCGAGTACAAGGCCCATTTTATGAAGCTGCTCTAGTATGCTCTACACCTTAACACTAAGAAACTTAAGGTCAACAGGTTCATGTTCGGCCTTAACGAAAGCATACATGAAAAGGTCAATATTTTGATGCCTCAAAGTTGCATGATGTCATCTAGAAGGCCCTCATATCAGAGGAGGAGCTTATCAGTGGGGGTCAAACTAGGACTCTAGCGAGACTAGCAGGGCATGTGTCATCTGGAGCACAGTAGCATCAGACAACAGCCAAACATACACCTGGATATCGTGACTTCCAAAGGGGATTCACTTTCACTACACCTCGACGACCGACGCCTCAGTAGCAGACACCTTATTGGGGACCACAACATAAGAAACAACGTCGACCACAACAACAATAGTTTAGGCCTATTTAATAGAACAGACCAGGATTCCAGGCCGATGGGCCGTCATATTCTACTTTGGGTACCAGGATTACTGGGCTGAAGAAGGGGTGTTGGACATGTGGGGAGCCACACTACCAGTGCGACTACCCGGTGGAGAGGACTAGAGTGTTCGGATCAGCCGGACCCACTACTATGGGAGATATGGGCAAGGCCCATCGGATTCATGTAGCAGTGAATAACTGTCAGGAAGAGCATCACTCGACTGTGCTCAAAATGACAGGTACCGTCACTAACCAAACCCTTAGTATTTTGATAGATCCCGGTGCTACCGAGAGTTTCATTTTTGGTGCAACGCTAAAAAGGATTAAGGTAAAAGTAGTCGAATAGGAAGAGTTTAGCTTCATAGAGATGGATTTGGGAGACAAACAAAAGGTTGGAGGAAAGGTTACGGGCTGTATCCTTAACCTGGGAGATTTTGTCACAAGGGCCAACTTGTACGTCACGATCTTAGGATCTTATGATGTTGTAATTGGTATGGACTGGTTGGAATCGCATTAGGTGATACTCAATTGTAAGACAAAATGATTGAGATTGGCCAATGACGAGGGACAAAGATGTGTGATTGTAGGACGAAACCAGGGAGTTTCCCTAAGGTTCATCTCTTCCTTACAACTATGGAAGAGCATGCGCAAGGGGTGAAAGAGTTATGCGATCCTTGCGTTAAACAAGAAGGGATTAATGAAAGGTTTAGAACACCTTATGGTGGTGAGAGAGTTTGTGGACGTATTTATGCAGGAGTTACCTGGGATGCGACCAGACATGGAATTGGAGTTCACTATAGACCTAAAACTGAGAACTGAACCGATAGCGAGAACACCTTATTGGATGTCGAACCTGGAATTACAAGAGTTAAGAATGCAACTAAAAGAATTGTTCGACCTAGGACTGATACGTCCAAGTGTGTCACCATGGGGTGCACCTGTTATTTTCATTCGAAAGAAGGATGGGTTGTGGAGGCTCTGTATTGACTATTGTCAATTGAACAAGGCCACGATCAAGAATCAATATCCATTTCCAAGGACTGATGATCTTCTCTATCAAATGAAGGGCGTGAAGGTGTTCTCAAAGATCGATTTGTGATCAGGGTATCACCAATTGTGGATTAAGGAAGATGACATCCCTAAGACCACCTTTAAGATGAGGGTTGGACATTACGAATTTATTGTTTTACCATTTGGACTGACAAATGCCCCAGGGGTATTTATGAGTTTGATGAACGGGGTGTTCCGTGAGTACTTGGACAAGTTCGTCCAAGTATTCATTAATGATATTTTGATTTACTCTCGGACGATGGAGGAGCATGACAAGCACTTGCGCTTGGTACTACAGTGTCTGCGAGAGCACAAATTGTATGGGAATTTATCCAAATGCTCATTTTATCAATCGAAGATCCACTACTTAGGGAACATCATCTTCGGTGAAGGTATCGTTGTGGATCCAACAAAGTTCGAGTCCATTATGGAATGTCCTACACCGACGAATGTCCCAGAAGTGCGTAGCTTCATGGTTTTAGCAAGATACTATCGACAGTTCATCGAGGGGTTTTCGAAGATAGCAAATCCGATCACAGAATTACAGAAGGAAAACAAGAAGTTTGTTTGGACTGAGAAATACACAGAAGAATTTTGGAGGCTCAAGGAGTTGTTGAAAATAGCACCAATACTAAAGGTCCCTGACATGGACACAAACTTCTTGGTATGCACTGACGCATCCAAGGAAGGCTTAGGAGGAGTCTTGATGCAAGACAGACGAGTGATCGCTTACATATTGAGGAAACTGAGAAGGCATGAGGAGGACTACGCGACGCATGATTTGGAGTTGTTAGCCATCGTATATGCCTTGAAGGTTTGGATACACTACCTTGTCGGACGAAAATTTGAACTAAAGACTGACCATTGTGGACTACAACACATATTTACGCTAAGCGACCTGAATGCGTGACAATGGCATTGGTCGAAATTTCTTAGCAAGTACGAATTTGAGATTACTTACATAAAAGGAAGAGTGAACTCAGTGGCGGATGCATTGAGTCAGAGACCATGCATCTTTTCGATGCTGCCTCTTCAGACGAATATGCGTGAAAAGATTTTAACTTTACAGCGTAATGATGACTGGTACAAAGAGGTCGAGGGTTTTATCGGACGAAACACAATGATGGTACCATGATTTGAAGGATTTTCATTTGATAGCGATGGATTATTGAGGTTTAAAAATTGGATCTACATAATGCCGAACGATGAGTTGAGGATATTGATCCTGAGCGAGGCTCATAGAGTAGTTTACATGGATTACACGAGAGTCATGAAGATGAGGGTAGAGATTAAACCCTTATTCTTCTGGAAGGGAATGAAGGCCGACATAATCAACTATGTGGCCAGATGTCTAGAATGTCAATAGGTAAAGGCTGAACATAGACACCCAACAAGATTACTACAACCACATGCTATTCCAGAATCAAAATGGGAGGTTATTTCGATGGATTTTATTGTTGGATTGCCACTGACGGCAATGAGACATGACTTGATTTTCATAGTAGTAGACATTTTGAAAAAGCGTTCTTACTTTATTCTTGTGCATATGACGTATCAGACACCTGTCATAGCTAGACTTTTCATCAGTGAGATTGTGAGGCTGCATGGCATTCCTAAGAGGATTATATCCGATCAAGGATCGATGTTTACTGGACAATTTTGGATGAGTTTCCAAGATGCCTTGGGAACCCAACTTCAATTTAGTACTGCGTATCACCTGGAGAGTCACAGGTAGACCAAACGAATGAACCAAACCTTGGAGGACATGTTGCGCATGTACTTGATGGAGCAACAAAACCATTGGGAAGAATTCTTGCCACTAGTGGAGTTCGCTTACAACAACAGTTACCAGAGAACCATTAAGATGGCGCCTTTAGAGTTTCTTTATGGGAAACCGTGTCAGATGCCTTTGAGTTGGGACCGGCTTGAGGATAGGGTCCTGGTGGGACCAGAAGCGATCCAAGAAATGAAGAGAAAATGCAAACAATAAGACAAAGGATTAAAGAAGCACATGATCGATAGAAGAGTTATGTCGATGCCCACCATGTCGACCGTAGTTACGAGGTCGGTGATTGAGTCTTCTTGCGAGTTAAACCACATAAACATTCAATCAAGTTTGGGAAGGGAGATAAAATATATCCTAGGTTCATGGGACCTTTCGAGATTGTGGAGAGAAAGGGGCCCATGGCCTATCGACTAGCCTTGCCTGATTCTTTGAGGCGCATGCACGATGTTTTCATTTATCTATTTTGAGACATTATATTAGTGATCCTACACATGTTATTGAAATGGTTTCCTTGCAGGTGACAGATGAGGGGGCGCTCACGGCTGAGTCGATCTGCATTTAAGATCATTGCATTCAACAACTACAATGTCAAATGATAGAGTAGGTCAAGGTCCAGTGGGAAAATTATAGTCCACACTCGGCGACCTGGGAGGACGCATATGATATGCGCTAGCAGTTTCCATTTTTGTTTGATAGATAGACATATGATACTGTGATACACTTTATTTCTGCATTTATACTGTGAAACTTCAGGATGAAGTTTAGACCAAGAGGGGGTGTATGTAACATCCCTCTTTGGCGCATTGAGTGAACTTATTCTTTGAGGACAATTGCTCACAAGTGATTCAGATTACTATGTTATTAAAGTTTTTGATTTTGATTATGAGGCGTTATGGGTTGATGACATGTTGTTTTACTGCATTGACATAGACAAGTGCTATTGACTCAGTTTACTGAGTGTGCAAGATTTTGGACCTCAAGGATGCAGAGGCATCGATGGAACCCCTTGGACTCTGGATCGAGTCAAGGAGTGTACCATTGGGGTTTGATTGTTTTACTATGATATTAGTGCATATGATTAAATGATATGATATGGATATGTTCTGACATGATTTGTTGATGATGCAGGTTGATGCTAGCTTGCCAACCATACTCACATGTGGAGTAAAGGGGCCATGCAAAACTACCAGATATGTTGAGGGAGAGGTGTGGACAACAGCCCTGCCAGAGCCTACTAGCATTACCTTTGTGGCTCGAACTGTAGGTTAATGTTTACCTAGTTTGAGAGGACCCGCGATGCCATGAGGGTAGACTGCGACAATCACTCACATTGATTCTAAGGTGTGCGCAATAAGGCGAGGGCCTTATTCCTTAGAGGCCCTTAGTCTCCCACAAGTTCACCTTGCGGACTATTGACTCCAGGGGTTATTAATGTCTACCAAGTCAATCAAGAGGCGAGTGGCACCCTTGGAGCACGTAGTGTGTCCTAAAGGGCACATCGTACAAGGGAAATAGATTAAGGCGAGTGGCACCCTTGGAGCACCTAGTGTTTCCTAAAGGGCACGTCGTGTTGTTGATGATAGAGGAATGAAACTAAATGTCCCTAGGACAAATAACGTGTTAACAAATTTTTAAAACAAATTCCCTAATTATATGTCACCCTATACGAAAATTTAAGGTTTAAGTCTAAACTATGATAGTGGTAAAATTTTATCTCTCTATAAAAAAAAATAACAATAATAATAATAAAAACAAAAACCACATAAATAATAATTATGACCTTCGTTAAATCTTGTAACACGAAGGGAATAAGAAATTTAATTTATTCATTAAAAAAAAAAATATGTTGGAATAAAATTTAAAAGAAAAAGGGGAATTAATGGTTTTATTATTTTGATAATTTTAAAATACTAATTAAATGAGAAAAGGGAAAAAGGGTTAATCTCCACACCTGCCTTTTTGAGTTCTAATTAAAAAGGGGAAAGAGGGAAAATCTAAAAAATTTGGAAATTAGGAAAAGAGGTAAACATAAAAAGGGAAAAAGGGGAACATAAGGGAAAAAACGGAAAGTCAAACTTAGAAAAAGTATCTACCATTTAAGAGCTTTCTAATTTAAACTGAACTAGCAATTTAATAATAGGGAAAGCCATTAAAACCTATAAGAGAATTTGGGGACACCTAGGAGTGATTCTAAGAGTAACTCTAGGTGGGTGAGGGAAATAAAGATAATTAATTAATTAAAGAAATTAAATTATGGAGGAATTTAGGGGATGGGGGACACTTCTACGGAGAGGAATTTTTAGGAATTTATTTTTAAAACTTTAATGAAATGAGATTTTAGGAAAGAAAGGAAGTTTGAAACTCTATATAATGAAGGAAGGATAAGGATGAATGATCTTCTTCTGTTTGCATAATGTTACACTGCAAAAATATCTACTTGACTGACTTAACTTGTGGGAGTTGGGATACCCAACTCGATGAGGAGTGGTAGCTCGACCTTGTGAGGCGAGCTGGGAGCTAGTCAAAATCTCTAGATAGTGAGTGTGTGGCCCCTTTGTGGCTCGGGGGGCTAAGGGGGAAGAACAATAGCCCTAGCATTGGCTGGGAGGTACCGGTGAAGTCTCGACGGTCGGCAAGAGGGAGTTGCATGGAGCATGCGGGATGTCATTTGGAGCGGGCGATCAGGCAACGATACACTCTCTTCATTTTTGTATGGTAGAATGTATTAAGACTTATTCTTGGATCTGCTTATTTAATGGAAAAATAAAATGATGGTTTTTATAAATTGGTGACTGGAAATTTCCTTAGCCTAGCTCGATGGTTTTTGACTCCCATGGCCTTCGCTTTCCCGCATGTCTTGACCACCTTGTTGTGTTTATTGTGACCTTCGTGGTTGTTTAGCATTCATCCCTATCTCACCAGTTCTCACTTGAGTAGTCGTCTAGGGGCTTGATCTACGGTCATTACCTTAGCATTAAAATACCTATGGATATCAATGCCCTATTTTTCTATGCGAGGATGATGAGCGAAGGACGAACGTGTTAGCCAGATACCCTTGATGTTTATCCCTGGCTGATTGTTGATTCGACCATCTGGAAACAACCTCTGCGTGTGGATTATCTTGTGTCCTCCTTAGTTTTCTCTATGCCTTGACTGATAGAAACCCTGACAATCATTCCATGACCTTTCCCATAGGATCCTTTCATTCTCTTACTGTTGTATGTGTTGTATTGGGGTTATATCATTGGAAGCACGAATTGATTTCTGGTCTGCAAATTTTTGGGTATTCTAGCAATGAAAAAAAAAACGAATTGATATCAGGTATTCATTTTTATAATGGTATCCTGGAAATGGAAAACTGTTCTTATTTGTTATTCCTGTCTGCATTGTATTGGTACTCTGGCAATGGGAAGAACATTTGATTTCCTAGATGCATTTTATATTGGTGTCTGGGAGATGAAATAAGTTTTTGTATTCCTATCTGTATTGTATTGGTACTCTGGCAATGGGAAGAATGTTTGATTTCCTATATTCATTTTATATTAGTGTTCGGGAGATGAAAAATGTTTGTTTTTGTACTCCTGTCTGCGTGGCATTGGTATCCTGGCAATGAAAAACGAATTCATTTCCATGTCTGCATTTTTCCATTGTTTTTCCCTTTTAAATGATGTTGGCAACATGGAGTTCCTTCTGGTGCAGGTTGGGCACATCATTCTACATATTTTAATTATAGATAGCCATGAATACCCTTCTAGTGTGTCCCTGTACATGTTTTTCCCTTTTAAAATGAGACCGTGATAGTTGATTAATTACCCATGATTTTTCCATTCAAAACGTGGCTGAGATTGTGGTTAAAGTTTCACGAAATGCCATTCAAAACATGTCCGAGACCATTGTTTAATGCATACGATTTTATCATTCAAAACATGCCTGAGATCATTGTTTAAATGCTCACGTTTTTCCATTCAAAACATGTCTAAGACCATTGTTTAATTCTCACGATTTTAGCATTCAAAACATGTCTGAGACAATTGTTTAATGCTCATGATTTTACCATTCAAAACATGTCTGAGATAGTTGTTTAAATGCTCATGTTTTTCCATTCAAAACCTATCTGAGACCATTGTGTAATGCCCACGATTATTGCCTTTAAAAGTTGACTTTGATTGTTGTTTAAATACCCACAATTTTGCCTTTAGATTGTTGTAAATACTCATGATTTTTCCTTTAGAATGTTGCCAGCGCTTGCTGTAATTACCCATGGATTGTTCCCTTAGAATGTTGACTGAGCTTGCTGGAATGACCACGAATTTACCAGAACGATTGGTACAGTTAATTGGCTTGTTAATTGAAATTTTAAATGATATATTAATTGCCTTACTAAATGCCAGAACAATTGCTACAACATTGTGAATGGTCAACAGATTCCTACTTATTGATTAAATGCCACAACGAGTTAAATGGTTAACAATTATGTAAATTGCCTTGTTTTTGCACTATTAATCATTATGTTAACCATCATATAAATTGCCTCGCTACTTTTATATTAATTGTTATGTTAATTGACGCAACCCGCCCCTCACCGAGCAAGTCGCTCCACCAGGACCTCCTAATACTCACGGGCCCGAAGAGTTAAGGGTTCTCTTTCTCGGGAGTTCCTGTCACCCGCAGAACACTATTCGAAAAATCTTCCCTTCGGAAATCGGGAGATCGGGTCTCGCGAGTTCGCGAGTTCAACACTCACGGGATCGGCCTTTACTTTCCCGAACCCCGATGGTCAACGATCAACAACTTCTATTCGGGAATTCCCCTATCGGGAAATCGGAGTATGCGATGTTATGAACCCCTGACACCACAAAGTCCCGAAACCCGAACTCCGATATGCTTCCACCTATCCTCCACTCGCTCTGGAGACCCCACTCAACTACGTTACCGCCTTCGCTCGTGCGATCGGGGATCGCGGGGTCGCGATTTCACCGATCACAACTCCCTTGCATTACAAAACCCCAAACCCCGATTCTCCGATGCTACCTGTCAACATCCCGTGGTGAGGCCTAATGCCTTGACACCTGTCCTCTACTCAGCTATCGGGATGTCGCGATTCGGGAGTTCGCTCCTCCTGATGCACAAGGTCACAGACTTTGGAAAACTCTGAATCCCGACCCTTCGAGATCCTACTCCACGTGTCCCCTTCTCCGATCAATGACTCAGGTCGATTCGGGAAATCGCCGGTCGCGATTTCAAAGAGTTTGAACTCTTTCCTACGAGAAACGCCGAACGCCGAACCCCGATCCTCAGGGATCTCACGCCACGTGTCCCTGTCCTGATTGACGGCTCTGGTTGATTCAGGAAATCGCCGGTCACGATTTCATAAGGTGTAGGGCTCTTACCTCGTTAATCCCCGAACGTTGAACCCCGAAGTCCGCTAAACTTTAGTTCACCACACCTGTGCTCACGGGTTATCTCCCGCACAACTCCTCCTCGATTGGACGGTCCTCGGGATTTCGGGTTTCTCTTTGACAACTCTAAGTCGTCGATTCTCTTCCTCTTGAAGAGTTCCTCCGCTTCACCCCCTTTGTCCTGTATGAACTCCCCTGGAGTCTGTTCCCACAGCGACACAAAGGTATTCTTTCAGGCCTGTTCCTGAGACGCTCGTAAGGAACTATCCCTCCTGAACTTTGTCCCTCTCTGGCTCCTCCAGAGACTTCTCGAACGCGCTCCCGGTGTTCGGTCTTCAACCACTTCCA
>ML795181.1:82074-115837 GCA_009831015.1 Picea engelmannii
TTCGGGCTCAGTACTGTCGGAACAACACATGGACTCAGACTCTCTCTCACTAGTCCCTTGTCCTGCAGATCCTGTACCTGCCTTTTGACCTCCTCGTTCTCTTGAGGTGTCAACCTGTATGCTGCCTTATTTGGAAAACTTGCTCCGGGTATGAGGTCAATGTGGTGACTCACACCCCTCATCGGTGGCAACGAACGAGGTAGTTCATCCACGATGATGTCAGCGAACTCTCCAAGCAGTTCCTGAATCTCCTCTGGTAAGTCGTCCACTCTTGTGCTTGTCAGGATAATTCTCGGCTTCCTAAAAACAAAGAATTGGGGATTCTCATCCTTCTCCAGCTCTGTGAGAAGTTCTTTCCCACTCATGAGAAGTATGGTACTGCTCACTTCCGGCTCCACCTTCTTATCCTTCCCTGGAAGCAGGGTATGTGATTTCCCATCCTTCTCCAAGGTGTATGTGTTCATTCTCCCATCATGAACCGCATGTCTATCATACTACCATGGTCTCCCCAATAAAACATGACAGACATCCATGGGGATGACATCACACAAGATTTCATCTCTATATTCACCCATTTTAAAATTTACCAAGCATTGTTTTGTAACACATACCTGGTGTCCTTTCTGCAGCCACGTCACTTTATATGGACTCGGGTGTTTGCGCGTCTTCAGCTCCAATTTCTCCACCATCTCGGTCGAAACGAGATTATCTGTGCTCCCACTGTCCACTATAACCTTGCATTTCCAGCCCTGGGTCTTGCAAGTCATCCGGAACAGTCTACATCTCTGCGTTGTGTCCTCCATCTCCTTCTCAGGTTTCAAGAAAACTTTGTGCACTATTAGTGACTTCCCACTTCCAGCATCTTCATATTCAACATCACGCCTCTGTGCCTCAGCAACATGAGCGTTTCCTCTATCTATCTTTCTCTATGGACAGTCCACGGCCTTATGTCCGTCTTTACCACATGTAAAACACGTGATAACTCCTCCCCGGCCTCTTCCTCTACCTCGGGTACGAGGAAAGGTATTGGCATCAGCGTAATCTCCTTGCTGACCTGTTTGCTGTCTCCTTGGCTCAAAATTTTGTTGCCTCTGATGTGAGGTTCCACCTCTTTCAGCTTTTCCTTGAGGCTTTTTCCAATCCTCCTTGGGCTTCTGTGTTCTCTCCTGAACAACAACTTTACCTCGTGGATGGCTTCTGCCTCGCCCTCGCTGCCCCTGCTTGTGGTTCAGCTTTTCTTCAGCTTTCAAAGCCATCTGGTATGCATCCTCAACCATGCAGACAGTAACCATGCTCAACTCGTCTTGAATATCATACCTGAGGCCATTCAGATATCTCGCCACCTTTTCGTCATCACTCTCCCGATGACCAGCTCGAATGTTGAGCCTATAGAATTCTTCGGTGTACTCCTTCATCATCATCAACTTCTATCTCAGGTTCTGCATGCGCATGAACAGAGTGATCTGGTAGTCCCTCGGAATGAACTTCGCCTTCATCTTGGCGATCATCCGATCCCAGCTCTTGATCTTCTGTTTTCCCTTGGAACGTCTGTCTGCCTGCAGCTCGTCCCACCATAAGGCTGCGTGTCCCTTCAGCTTGGTGACAGCATGCCTTACTTTCTTATCCTCTTCAATGTCTTCGTAGTCGAAGTAGGTGTCGAGTGCTCGGATCCAATCCAACAGCTCCTCTACATTCATATTTCCCTCATAGATGGGAATATCCATCTTCGTCTTCGAGCTCATCCTCGAAATGGCTCTGATCAACCTCTCTGTCGAGGCATCTTCTGCTGTGACCTCTTCTCGGTCATGTCTAGCTTCCTCTTCAATCTCAGGATCGTTGAACTCTGCTGCACCAGCTCCACGCCTCTGGGTGGCCTCCATATCTTCGAGTCTCGCCCTGAGATCTCGTATTTTTCGTTCCATCTCTGGATTCCCTGCTGGATTTCCTGCTTGCCTACCTCTTCTTTGTGCGTCCCTATCCTCACGATCAGGTGACTGCCTTTCTCTCCTGGGCGGCATTATATCTCTTCTATCTCTGCTCAGAAACAAAGATATTCCCGCTCTGATACCACTCTGACGCAAGTCGTGTGTATCAGAGTACTCCTCTTCCTTTCTCCTGAAATACTCGACAAGTCCCAGGCTCTGATACCACTCTGACGCAACCCGCCCCTCACCGAGCAAGTCGCTCCACCAGGACCTCTTAATACTCACGGGCCCGAAGAGTTAACGGTTCTCTTTCTCGGGAGTTCTTGTCACCCACAGAACACTATTCGGAAAATCTTCCCTTTGGAAATCGGGAGATCGGGTCTCGCGAGTTCGCGAGTTCAACACTCACGGGATCGGCCTTTACTTTCCCGAACCCCGATGGTCAACGGTCAACAACTTCTATTCGGGAATTCCCCTATCGGGAAATCAGAGTATGCGATGTTATGAACCCCTGACACCACAAAGTCCCAAACCCCGAACTCCGATATGCTTCCACCTGTCCTCCACTCGCTCTGGAGACCCCACTCAACTACGTCACCGCCTTCGCTCGTGCGATTGGGGATCGCGGGGTCGCGATTTCACCGATCACAACTCCCTTGCATTACAAAACCTCGAACCCCGATTCTCCGATGCTACCTGTCAACATCCCGTGGTGAGGCCTAATGCCTTGACACCTGTCCTCTACTCGGCTATCGGGATGTCGCGATTCAGGAGTTCACGCCTCCTGATGCACAAGGTCACAGACTTTGCAAAACTCTGAATCCCAACCCTTCGGGATCCTGCTCCACGTGTCCCCTTTTCCGATCAACGGCTTAGGTCGATTCGGGAAATCGTCGGTCGCGATTTCAAAGAGTTTGAACTCTTTCCTACGAGAAACGCCGAACGTCGAACCCCGATCCTCAGGGATCTCACGCCACGTGTCCCTGTCCTGATTGACAGCTCTGGTTGATTCGGGAAATCGCCGGTCGTGATTTCACAAGGTGTAGGGATCTTACCACGTTAATCCCCGAACGCTGAACCCCGAAGTCCGCTAAACTTTAGTTCACCACACCTGTGCTCACGGTTATCTCCCACGCAACTCCTCCTCGATTGGATGGTCCTCGGGATTTCGGGTTTCTCTTTGACAACTCTAAGTCATCGATTCTCTTCCTCTTGAAGAGTTCCTCCGCTTCACCCCCTTTGTCCTGTATGAACTCCCTTGGAGTCTGTTCCCACAATGACACAAAGGTATTCTTTCAGGCCTGTTCCTGAGATGCTCGTAAGGAACTATCCCTCCTGAACTTAGTCCCTCTCTGGCTCCTCCAGAGACTTCTCGAACGCGCTCCCGGTGTTCGGTCTTCAACCACTTCCAACAGTGAATAAGTCTTCCGGATCCTGCACACTCACACTCGCAACAGTAGCGACCTTTTCCTTCTCAGACTTGCTACTGAGACTCCCATCCAACCTGCACTCACATGCACGGCTTGAACAATCCCAATTTACTCTGGGCAAACGAGAACAAAGGTTCAGCTACTTAGCCTCCTCGACGCACTCTATGCGGAGGAATTCAACTGCACTCTATGCAGGAATCTCCTGGCTCAAGCAGAGAAACAATTGAAACTCATTCTCTCAGGTTTCTAACCTGATATGCAATCACATAAGAAACATATAAAAGATAAGCATACAAAGAAGAAAACATGCACAAGCATAATAGCAACAGGACACAGAGATCAAACACATCCATGAAACTGAATCAAAGCTCTTTCCTATTAATTCAATGTCTGTACATGGAGTTTACTTCATAAGCTCTCTGCTCTGTTCTTCTTTTTTTCTTCTCCTGCTAATGTTGAATGAATGTTATGTTACAATGATCCAAGGGAGGGTGTCTATACTCCATTTTCCCTCTCGAGCCAAACTGTCTAATCTAGACTTAACTATTCTATCTACTTGCATTAAAACTAAATAAATGCCTCATCGACTTAAGGACGAGAGCTCATCCGCTCACTATCCGTTACATATACAAAGTGCGCTTCATCACATCAAGTATTAATGTTTGGCGCAGTCATATTATAATGTCCCAAAATTTGAATGCTGCCGCTGTCTAGCTGGTCTCTCCTTGCTCCCCGCGCTGGCTCGCTTGATAGGTGAGCAATGCTCCTGCATCATTAATTAACACGATAATCGCCTTGTTAGTGATATAATACTTGTTATGAAAATAGTCATGCAAACTACCCTGTTATTGCTCAATTAATTGATTATGTTAATCATTATGTTAAATGCATGGTTAACTGTTGTAATAAATTGTTATGTAATAGATATGTAATTACCTTGTTGATTTGCTACAACAATGTTATTAGCTGGCAATTTTCTCCTCGATGATAATAACCATCTAGTGTGGTTAGTTCAGTCATTATATCTAGACTAATGTTGAGGTTTAACTATTCATAAGTGCTATAGGTAGCATTACAATTTAAGAATGTTAATGTTGTTATTCAACATTATGGTTAGTTGTATTTATAGATATCTCCTAATTGGTAACCTAGACTCACTAAATTTGAGTCATAATTCATGTTAAGTTCAGTGGGTAACTCGTTGACTGGTGGAATTTAGACTGGTTAATTGATCTGTAATTAACACCAATTTAAGTCATACATAACGACCTTTAGCCGTGATTAATGGTTGTTGTTTAATATTAATTAATGTTGTATGTGGTTTTGTAAACGTTCAATGTGATTGGTTTTTCTCACTGTAAGGGTTCTAGTTACTTGTGTAATTAATTTTGGGTTGTTAGGATGATTGTCCTTAGCTTAGTAGGCTTGGTTTTCTTGTGTTGGGCGGGATGTATACACCTCCTTGTTCCTCAGAACAGTCGCCAGCCTTGAGACCTTAAATGGTCGAAATCGATGGGAACCTGGGCTTGAGCATTACTTATGTTTCCTAGAGGTCCTAACCATTGTAGGGTAGGACAGGTGGGTAGTCATTCTTATTTTTCGTCAGTTGAATGTCGTACATTGCTTCTAGGTGCTTGATGTGCTTTTATGTTAGGTCGTTATGTTTTTGTTGTGTGAGTTGCATGCGTTGTGTCTTTGTTGTGTTGCGATGTTGAGTATAATCTCATTATTACCTTCCTACACATACACACCCAAAAAAAAAAACAAAAAAACTTAAGGGTTCTTTTACCGGCTGTACATTGTAGGAGTCGTACCAGATGGGGATGTTACAACATCAATAAAAAAAAACATCTAACCTTGCAAGTTCAAAATCCCAACTATGTAGATCGAGAATTGGATTTGTTCAACTGGTGGGTGATGGAAAAAATAAACAGCTCAAACAAAAGCCAAAAACAGTGTCGCAACTATAGCAATTGTGTCACAAAGTCTATTAAAGCTAGGTATATATAGATCAAATAGTCAACTAGACGTTAACACCGACCAATGAGATAGGAAAACATTTCGTCTCTATTTCCACAAATGTTTGTCTCTATTGCGACGAAAATCCCGACCAAGTTAAAATCACATATTCATGGATATTGCGCCAAACTTTCATGGAAATATTGACGAAAATACCGCCCTATTTAAAAAAAATATATGAAACTAATGGAAACATGGAAACATTTCGTGGAATAATCCTCTCATATGTACTAGTGTATTGGAGACATTTTTGATGAATAAGAAATGGTGATGACCACCTTGAATGGTCTCCCAAGGTCATGGGACTCACTCATTCAAGGAATATGCTTAAGGAGGAGGCTAATCAAGTTTCGTAGATTATGGGAAGATTTCACTCAAGAGGAAGCAAGGTTAGTATCAAGACAAGAGAAATTGAGGGATGATGATCAATATTTAGATTCTCATACAAGGAAAGGAAAGAGTAAGAAATAACCCTCATACCTAAAAAAAATCTCAAAAGTCGAAGAAGAATCAAAGAGACTATTCAAATGTGATGTGTTTCTATTGCGGAAAATTGGGACACGTTGTAAAATTTTGTCCCCTTATTCTTAAACTAAAAGAAAAGGAAAAGGGAAAGAGGTATCATGCTCATGTCACTGAAGATGATGAACTAGTGAAGAAAATTGCAAGAGAAGATATTTCAAGTGATGATGACTATGACCTAATATCATCTCTCATAGGAACAATCACCCCTGGAAAGAATACTTGGTTGGTGGATAGCGGTGCTTCTAAACACATGATAGGGTATAAAGGCTCTATGTAAAAATTAATTCATAAAGACTCACCTGGTAATGTGAAGTTGGGTGATGATTATCCATATCCAATCAAAGGAGTAGGAAAGGCCTCCTAGAAACTAGATTCTGGGAAGATATGGAGCATGAAGAATGCTCTTTATGTACCTGGTTTTAAGAAGAACCTTCTCTCAATTTCAACTTTGGATGAGAAGGGTTTCAGGGTTGAATTTGTATATATATAATTTCTCATGTGGCCAAAAGGAAAGATGTTTGATGATGTAGTTGTTATTGGTGTCCAAGAAGCAGGATTGTATAAATTAAAGGGATGCTCAGATTCAACATTGATTCATGAAACTATGGATGAAAGTGAGCTAGTTCATATGAGATTTTCCCACATACACTACAAATCTTTACGAATTGTGAGAAAGATGGTAATAGGACTACCAGAGATTCAGGTGAATCCAGATGGTGTGTGCAAAGGTTGTGCACAAGCTAAGAATGTGAAGAACCCATTTCAAGTAGTGATAGCAGATCCAAATGAGTCTTGGATATTGTAGACTCCTACATATGCAGACCGATTTCAACTCCATCTCTTAACGGGTAAATATATTATGTATATTTTATTGATGTTTACTCACGCAAAACTTGGATTTACTTCTGGAAGTCAAATGGTGAAGTATTTGGTAAGTTCAAGGAATTAAAGGCACTGTTAGAAAAACTAATAGAAAGGAATATAAAGATGTTGAGATCAGACAATGGAGGAGAATCCACCTCAAATGAATTCTTATATTTCTGCAAAGAAGTTGGACTTAAGAGGGATCTCTCTACTCGCTATAATCCGCAGAAAAATTGAGTGGTAGAGAGAAAGAATTAGACAATTATGGAAGTAGTGGAAGGCCATGATCCATGATGGATATGATGGCATTGAGGTCAACCACCTAAGGATATTTGGTTGTACTGTATATGTGCATGTCCCCAAGGACAAGAGAAAAAAGTTGGAACCATATGGGAATAAAGGTATATTTGTTGGGTACAATGACACATCGAAGGCCTATAGAGTATACATTCCCAGTCACCGAAATATCGATATTAGTAGGGATACAACCTTTGATGAGGATGTTGATTTTCACAAATCAAAGCAGGGTTGTGTAGAGGAATATCATGATGAATAGAATGGAGTTCCTAGAGACACATATACAAGAGAAGTGAAAGCAGAGGAATCCATTCCTGAGGATCAGGATATGGCCAAACCACAAAGGCATGTGGAGAATTCTACACAAAAGATAAGACCAACTTGGGAAAAAGAGGCCATCAAAGATGTAGAGAGATATGGTGCCCAGTATGGATCATCTTGGAAAGTCAATAAACCAAAACTGTTTCCCGACTATGTGGTATTATTGTGTGATATCATTGATGTAGAGCCTATCAGCTATGAAGAAGGTACAATAAATAAATAATGGAATGATGCCATGGTCGAAAAATACCATTCAATAGTGAAGAATGAATTTTGGGATGTGGTTCCTAGACCCAAGGAAAAATTAGTTGTGAGCTCCAAGTGGATATTCAAGATGAAGCATGTTGCAAATGAAATCATTGAGAAATAAAATGATAAATTTGTAGCATGAGGATTTTCTCAAAAGGAAGGAATTGATTATGATGATACTTTTTCTCCCGTGGAAATATATAATTAAATAAGTGTTATTCTTTAAATATCTATTGTGATGAAATGTAAGGTTCATCAGATGGACATGAAGATGAAATTTTTGAATGGGGTAATAGAGGAAGAGGTTTATGTGAAAAAAACATAAGGATTTGAGACACATGTGTGCAAGTTAAAGAATGCATTATATGGATTGAAGAAGACACTGAGAGCATGGTATGGTCAGATTGATGGTTTTATGATGAGCTTGGGATTTACCAAGAGAAATGTAGATCCTAACCTTTACTTGAAGGTTGAGGATGATGGCCCAGTGATGTTACTACTATATGTGGATGACTTGTTCTTGACAGGAGTGGAGAAGCTCATCATTGAGTGTAAGAGAAAACTCATAGCAGAGTTCGAAATTAAAGACCTAGGTTTGATGAACTATGTTTTGGGTCTATAGGTATGGCAGGGGAAGAATGATATATTCCTAAATCAGGGAAAATATGATGTGGAGATCATGAATAGGTTTGATATGTTGGAATGAAAACCGATGGATACACCAATGGAATCAAATATGATTTTTTTGGATGATACGACTTTATAGGTTGTGGATGCTACATTATACAAGAAGATGATTGAATCATTAATGTATTTGAAAAATATATGACCATATATATGTTTTTTTGTGAACACCCTGATTCAGTACATGGTTGACCCCAAATGTGTTCACCTGATTGTAGTAAAACATGTGATAAGGTACCTTAAAGGTACAATGGATTATGCAATCAATTATGTTGCAGACAACGAGATCAGTCTACTTGGATATTCAGATTTAGATAGGGCCAATAGTGTTGGAAACTGTAAAATTGCATCAGGATGTTGCTTCACTTGGGGAACCGATATGATTTCATGGATTATTAAGAAGCATTCATGTGTAGCACTCAGTATGGATGATGAAGAGTATGTGGAAACATGTGCAACAAGTCGCAAAGTAATATGGCTTCGAAAATTGTTGACTAGATTATTTGATATTGCGATGTAGGTGACATGTGTTTTAAGTGACAACTAGAGTTGTATAAATTTTCCAGAGAACCCGATGTTTCATGATAGGTCAAAGAATATCAAAATCAGGTATCACTGTATCAGGGATATAGTGTAGAAGGGAGCAGTGAGGCTCCAATATGTGGCTACCGATGAGAAGGTTGCAAATGTGTTGACAAAGCCATTATCAAGGATGAAGTTCGAGTACCTCAGGGAAAAAATCAGTGTAGTCCCTCTTCATAGGGAGTGATGTCTTCAGATATTATCACAGGGTATTGGATGTCATGATGACATTTTGTAGCTCTTGGAGAGATACCCACCGGCCCTAGATGCATGCTGAAGAGAAGAGGTACAAATTTTATTGAAGGGTACTGGATGTCATACATAATATATCTGATCTTTCTACGGGAAAATCGATAGTCTCATGATGACATGTTGTATCTATTGGGGAGATACCCACCGGCCCTAGATGCATGTTGTGAAGTCACTATGGATTTCATGTGATGTATAGAATCATGTGTCTGACAATCAATCGTCATGATCTCGTGTGTATGGTGACAATGTTAAATTATTTGTTCGATAGAATACCTTCCTCATTAACAGGGAGTGTTGAGATTTTATGTAATTTCATAAGTTATTCCTAAATGTAATTGTATTGGTTATTACTAAGTGTAATTGTGAAAGGGTTTATTGTTAAGTCATGTCTTTTAGGTATTTTAGAGTATAAATAGATGTTATATTGAGTCATTTTGATCACTCATTGAATATAAGTACAAGAGAGTAGTACAAACTTATCAAGGAGGATATTCTTGGTTCATGTCTGGGTCTCTTTGGTCTTCATTTCATGAAAGAGCATTGTATGAAATTCTACATGTTGGAGGAATCTATATCGAGGAAAGTTTGCAAGGTTTTCTCCTCCTTGAGGGTTTCCCTAAGGATATATCTTTTTTTTTTTGGATATATATCTTCTAGATGTGATCCTTTTACATATTAAAC
Organism: Picea engelmannii; assembly: GCA_009831015.1. Classification (NCBI taxonomy): domain Eukaryota; kingdom Viridiplantae; phylum Streptophyta; class Pinopsida; order Pinales; family Pinaceae; genus Picea; species Picea engelmannii. The sequence goes on from ML795181.1 coordinate 91,904, forward strand.
AATAATAAAATAATATAATACTTTAACTATTGGAAAAAAAATAAAAATCAACAGACTATAATTTAGGGACTAGTCAAGAGCCTAATGTATTAAATTGTCCAAAGATTTGTCACCTGAACTCAAGAAAAATTACGTAGAAATTTTTAAGGAATATGTGGATGCTTTTTTAGAGAAATGTGAGGACCTAAATACATATGACACCTCTATTATTCATCTCAGAATACCTCTAAATCTATGGAAAAATCCTTTTAGGAAGAAGTCGAGACAAGCAAACCCCAATTTACTGCCCATTATAGAAAAGGAAGTGAGAAAAATTATGGATGAAAATGTTATAATTCATTTCAGATATTCTGAATGGGTAGCTAATTCATTTCCTATGAGGAAGAAAAATTGGGAGATTAGACTTTGTGTTGACTTTAGAAATTTGAATAAGTGTTCCTTGAAAGACAATTACCCCTTACCGAAGATGAACCATATAATTAAGAAGGTATTTGGGGCCTCTATAATATCAATGATGGATGGTTTATGTGGTTAGAATCATGTGTCTATGCACTTGGATGATATAGATAAGACTATTTTTACAACTCCTTGGGGAACAATTATGTATGACAAGATTCCTTTTGGACTTAAACATGCAGGGGACACATTTCAAAGAGTAACATATATAGATTTTGTTTAATAAAATGACCAATTCATTGTAATATATCTTGATGACATGACAATTTTTTCAAAATCTAATCGATATCATATCAAGCATTTGAAATGAAATTTCACTAAATGTAGAAAATTTGACTTATCTTTAAATCCCAAGAAACATTTTTTTGCCATGAAGGAGGGAAAAATCATAGGCCATATAGTGTCTAAGGATGGGGTCAGGATTGATTCTGAAAGAGTAGAGGCCATCAAAACATTTATTTTACCATGAAATAAAAAATAAGTGTAGTATTTTATAGGCAAGATAAATTTCCTTAGATGATTCATACAAAATTTTGTTGAAATTTTGAAAAATATCATTGATATGTTGAAGAAAGACGATGAAATTAAGTGGAATGTTAATTCTAAGGGTTCCTTTGAGCAAATAAAAAAGGCTCTAGGGTAATCCCTAGTCGTAGTTATCCCATATTATGATAAGACCTTTTCTAGTTTTCTCTTTTGTGTCTGAGAATACCATAGTAGTTGTCTTCTTACAAAAGAATGATGATTCCATGAGTATCTTGTTTCATTTTTTAGCAAGGCATTGAGAGATGTTGAGATGAAATATAGTATCATGGAGAAACAAGCATATGCTCTGGTTAAAGCTATGATGGCTTTCAGGGATTATATTCTACATTATCAAATCATATCCTATGTTCCAACTATTGCTCTGAAATATATTCTTGTTTAGACTAATAGTGAGGGGAGAAGAGGTAAGTGGATAGCTAAATTACAAGAATATAATATGGAAATCAAGACTACAAAATTAGGAAAAGTACAAGGACTTGCAAGACATCTCGTAGATTTCAATTGCAAGGTGTTGGGAATGAATATCATATATCATTCATTGATGGAAATTGAGCCATAAATTGAGGATATGCAACATCCTTTGCTCCAAGTTGACCCTAAATTATCTCAATCTCTTTGGTATAAAGATATATCCTCTTAATTACAAAAAATGCAGTTCTTAGTAGACTAGGATAAGGATAAGGCTAGATCTATTAAGTTAAAGGATGTTAAGTACTGCATTATTAATCAATAATTATTTTGGAAAGATCCTGGTGGAATTTTATTGAATTTTATTACAGAGCACTACTACATTTGTACCCAAAATCTAATGGCTAATTTGTTTGAAATTCGACAATAAGGTGTCTATAATCTGACGACATTCTTTTTTTTTAAGCGTCGTTGGAACGTCGATGGATATTTGACGACCAAAATCATCATTTGGTTCGTCGACACATCCCCATCAAATATCCTACAACATTTTCTTGAATATTTATTATCATAATCCATCAAATATACGACGGATACGCCATCATTTAACCACCTATTAAAGATGTTAGATCCATGGAATCGTCATCCGTTAACTACATGTTAAAGACGTCGAATCCATGGAAGTGTCATCAATTATCCAACCCCTCCTACCATCGGATCTACCAACAACCCTACCATGGATTCGATGCCTCTAGGCGTCAGATCCATGGCAAGGTTGTCAGTGGCAAGACCAAGGGAGTCAAATATTTGGCAGATCTAATTTAAAAATATATATATATTTATAATACTAAGATACCCTTAGCCTCCCCGATGGTTAGAAATCTCCAATTCTCCTCCTCAACATATACTATGAGTCCATCACTAACCTCCATGAAGTATGTTCCTCAATCCAATCATCCTCAAGTTAACTACCACCATTTCGATTTAAACCCTTAATGTGACACAAAGTGACTTTAAATCGTTCATCGATAGATTTTTGTCCATTTTTCTTTCCTTGCCAAAATATTGAGTTCAATTTTATAACAAAAGTCTTCGATAGAGAGTTTCAAAGTACAACCAAAGTTAAGTCACATTTTTTTTGTTGAGATTCTTATCGATGGTATTTACTAAAGCAATGTTCAAACTCTTTAAGGAACACTTCTATCTAATATTCAAAGTAATTACTATATTGAATTTGAAACTCCTTCCTAAGACAAGATTCTAATATTTCTAGAAATGTAATCATATTGTGCTAAAATTTCATCTGAAGCTTGAGTCTTGAATGTCGTCTGAAGCATAAAGATCTATGTATTATGGAAAAATATTATTGAAATGGTAGATGTCAAATCTTCTACATCCATATCAAATATTGTATGTTACACTTCAAATGTTAACACTTATGGGCATACCAAATATTGATTGTTTAAATACTATTGCATATTTTCCAAGTTTCACACATTCACAAGAACACTCAAGACCATAAAGAAAGACAAAATTCCAAGGATTGGAATGCATAGTCACCAACTTACTAAGGGACTTGAAATTAACAATTTTACTTGAATTATGAAATTCATAGAGATCCCATGGCTCCTAAAATTTTAAAGGTTTGTAAACAAAGGAAAAATAAGACCGAGACAAAGAAATCACAACAACCATAACCATTAGAACCTACATAACTTGTTAAAACTATTATAGGAATTTCAAAACATGATGTTAAGAATTCCAATCTGATTTTCAAAGATTAACTCCCAATAATCGATTTTCTACTTTGTTTAGATGGGGTGAAATTTTTATAAGGTTCAATGAAAAAGAATACCCAAATGTTATACCCTTGGCTAATCCATACAATAGAGACATTCATGATCATTCTTTTACAAACATTAAAAAGTCACATTTGAACAATGTGGTAGCTAGGACAATAGTCATTCCTTGATTTGAAGTCATTGGTTGGATTAATGACCATACAAATGTGGAAAACATAACTGCCATCAATGATCAAGGAATATGCATGACATATTTCCAACCATAAAAACTTGAAAACTATTATCACACCCACACACACCCACACACCCAAAAAAAAATAAAAAATAAAAATCATTAAATCAAGGATGATAAGAAGCTACTAAGAAAGTGATGGGAAAAATGGAAAAGATTAAATCCCAAAAGTGATGGTATCTATACTAATAGAAACCTAACAATTACTTATATATATGTTGCTTCTATGGGAAGTAGGCTCTATGGGGAACCTTATTCCATTAATTTCAAGGAGTCTTGGGTTCTATTTATATATCATACCATGATTACAAAAGGTGTTGTCTTCAATTGGGCAACAATCTTGTCTCACACCATGAAAAATGCATTAGAAAATAGAAAATACAGACAATCTTGATTTTCATCCAACATTCTACATGGAATCTTACTTGTTGGATATTAAATGTTCCTAAAATTATTTTATAGGGATGTGATGGCCATGGAGAATATCATACATTCCTATACATGTTTACTACCAAAACATATGCGAAAACAAATGTAAGAAATAGAATGAAAATAAATATGATCATGACTTTCTTTCCCAAGTTTATGAGTTGTTTTATAAACATGCTCCAAGGCTTTCAGGGAAATCTAGACAACTACTAAATAGAATTACATATTGGTACATTGAAAAGGATCACACATATAAGAATATATGGAGCTATTACAACACCACACCTAACACAAAAGTATGTCCCGAATAGGTTTGTGCTAAAATACATTATGTATCATACAATATTGCATGGTTTTAGTTCATCATTAGTCAAGGAAAAATTGAGAACTTTTGTTCCATAAACTATGTACATTGGAAATTTCACAAGAATGGAAGCCTAAGCTATCCTAGAGTACAAATTTCCTCGAGGTAGATTTAGAATATATGATACCAAACAAACTATACCTAAGCATGGAAAATAGTAGAATATAACATAACCTTACATACATGAGAGTAGGGATGGATAAGAAGTAAATGGAGAGGTTGTATCTTGGTAGAAAGTTCAAGTTAGTATCAAGCAACAATAAAAACTATTATCTCATTAGTAGAAGTAATAATTGGAGGAAAGAATAAAAATGATGAAGTTAATAGAAAAGAAGGAGAACTTATTGAAGCCAAGGAGAAGTAGGAAATGGATGAGAAAGCCAGGAAAGCAGATAAAGTTAATATATTGAGAAAGGAATTTGAATCAACAAAAGAAACAAAGGAAGCCAAAGAAATATAAGTTGAAGCTAAGAACAAGGAAAAAGAAGATAAAGTTGAATTACCAAAAAAAATAGAAAGAAGAATAGGAGGAAATGGATAGAAATGTTTTTGAAGCTAAGAAGACTCAAGAAAATTATAATGTTAAAGAAGCTACTAGAAATAAATAAAAGGAGGAATCATATCCTAAATTTAAAGAAATAATTGAAACACAATCAAAATTAGATGAAAATGCAAAGAAATTGAAAGAGGAAAGGAAATCAAGTTGAACTTAAGCTAAAAGCCAAGTTTAATTTGGTATTACACAAACTAAAGTTGTTAATGTTGATGAGTACACAGATCTAATAGATAAACAACAACCATATGAATAGGACCTAGATGTCTCTCCCTAAAACTACAAACATCAACAAGAAGGACAAATTTAAAGATAATATTGATGAATAAATTATTACACCAAGAAAATAGGACAATTTGTTAACATAGTGAGGCACACCTATACCCCATCCCGTTAATGAAGTTGCTGATTTATATTTTTTGGTATAGAATAAAAGAAAAATGAAAATATTTAAGTATAATCATAAGGAAATACAACTTGATTTAGACAACACATTAGTTCGCAGCATAGAGGTAGAAGTGTTGGATGATAAGAAAACAAATTTGGTAGATTTAGCCTCAACTTGTTTAGCATTAGTACATGTGAATCTAGACAAAGCTCGTGATTGAGAAAAGAACATAAATCATTATGAAGATGGAATTGATTTCCTTTAAAACCAAGTTGATTATTATAAGGAATAGTGGGGAATGGTAATAGATTTTATTGAATATGATTTGGAGTTAAGGGGAATCCAAAGAAGTAAGAATAACATTCTATAGGAAATCCCATCAGTTCCAAGAATTACATGTCAAAACTTTACAATTGCATGGTGATATTAAAACTTAGAAAATACCACAAGAAAAAGTTCAATTACACTTTGATACAATGAAGGAGCTATACGGGACTTTTGGGACAAATATTCCAAACATCCCAACCTTGACCTCATAGGAATTTGTTGATATTGAACATGATTTAGCATACTAGGAGATAACTAAAGGTAGTTGGGGATATGTAGAGAAAGAGTGGGCCAACTATGTTAAAAGGTGGACTCACATTGAGGAGATAGTTGATTTATTCATATTTCCATCATTTAGATATTTAGATGGCTTCCACCCACCATGCCAAGTCATAAAAACTTTGAAGAAGTATTTTCAGTGAGCTAAAGAAGACACCATGAATACAAAATATGTCAAGAAGGTTCATATGAAAATTTATTTAATATATACATAATAAAATAGGTCTCTTATCAAGACAATGATTGATTCCTAAGTTGGATAGATATATTAGGGTAAAGATGCATATAGTCCTGAATGAATGAAATAAATTACATATAACAAATGAAGTAAAGACTACAATGCACATGAAAGGTAAATATCTAAAACAACATATAAAAAGACAAATTCATGAGTATTATGTACCTTTTAGTACAATTGATGCATCCTCTCCACATAGGCTAGTGAATAGTTGCAATTCCTAGTGTGAAGTCCTATATAAATCAACGAACCATGAAATGTTAAATTTATGAAAAAGAACTTAAGAAATAGACATGCATTTCAAAATTTACACGAATCTATAATATATAAGAATAAAGAGCATTACCTTATTGCGATTTTCGTTTTTTTAGAATAGTTTAATATTCTCTATTGAACAGGGCCAACCACGTGAAGGTGGAAGCTCGTATGGCCCCTCCCCCCCATCACATCATGCTTTGCTCCCCATACCCAATGCATGTACTTGAAAACAAATGAATTTATGTGCAAATATGTGTTTTTCATCATAAAGATACATCCAACATTCATTTATTAAGTACTTATAACATTCATTCATTCACTCACTCACTCATTCATTCATAGGAAAAAAATATTTCATGAGATTAGTACTTTATATTATAAAAAATAATATGTCATAATGTTATTAAAATCACTTCTTTTTTGGATTTTTTCTTTTCACAAATTCAAAAATCAATTGATCATCTTCTACAACTTATTTTTCAGTTCTTTTGGTTGCCTTTGCAAGTTTTCTCATTGTTTTTCAAGTTGTTTAATCATGACGTGGATGTTGTTGTAAGGTGCCATGATCTATTGCAATAATGAAGAAATGTTAAATTGATATGTTTTGTTATTATCATTACAAGTATTTCACTAATAAAAACAACATTAGAGTGGTGCTCTTTACCTGATGGGACCACATAATTTACTTAATATTATTGTCTAGCAGCCTAATCTTATACAGGATCACCCTTTGCATGATGTGGACTTGAAACATCAACGATTACAATTAATACACTATTTGAAATTAAATGTTTTAAACTGTAATTCATACTAAATTTTTTGTAGCACATGAATACATCCATTACTAGGATGCACAACATGACCTTCATTGGGTTGATCTCCATCCTCAACATTATGTGTATTGTCACTTGGATTCTTAAAATAAAGAGGCTCAATATTTTATGACCAAAATTAATAATGAATAAACTACACAAGTAATCAATCTTAAATAAACTTTGTTGATTTTATTTACCTGTGCGCAGGATGGATCACTAGAAGACTTTGTTTTCCCAACTCCCAAGATTTTTTAGTGTTCAACAATAGCTGCAAAGCCATGCTGGAAGACAAGCCCCAAGTCGTCTTGTGTGGTCACTACATTGAACCGATTGGCCTGCAAGTTTTCATAATATCATCAATTTAGCTTTTATGGTGAAATAAAAACAAATTTATATGCAATTTATTATTTGGATAAAATATCTGAGTTATTGATAATTACAATTTGTGCCACCAGATTGGAATAACCACCAGGCCCAAGATTGTGTTGGCCATGTTTTTATTGTCTTTCATTTATGGCCTTTGATGTGTCTGGAAGCCTATGCAAAGTTTGAAATACGTTAGATGTTCCAAATTTCATGTAAAAATAAAGAGTAATAAACATATGATTTCATTTTTCAAAGTTTTTCATACCTTCCTGTTCTCGATCGTAGCTTTCCATGTTTTCTTAAATCACTCTACCTTCCATCATCTAGAAGGAATTTCCACTCCCTTACTAGAATTATTGGAGGGTGCTCATACCTAGGGTTTGTTTCTAGACGAACCCGATATTGGTCCCTCACAATATTTAGATGTTGGCCAACTTTCTTGAGGACCTCCACTCTATTTAAGGTCTCACCACCGAACAACCCAATCAATCGATCCGTGAGCTCATCTTTTAAATTTTTAATTTTTTTATCCCACCTTGTGCGGGTGGTGGGGCCAAATATCTCCAATGACCAATCATTTAGATTTTTATAAAAACCGTCATTTCTTGCAAAATGATCATGTGATCATTATTTTAAAATGAATGATCTATAACTAAATTTCAATTAGATTATATATGATAGTTAAAACATTTTTTAAATACCTGGGATATTCTCTACCTTTGTGGGAATGATATTTTAGTCCACCAAAATTGTCGTCTCTACTATTCTCATACTACTGACATGGGAAGATCCAGGAAATGTTGCTTGAGCACTATAAATACTAGTCATCTTTGTTGCATCGACCACCTGACCCTATTTTAGTGCATGATCTAGCGTGCATCAACCAGTAGAGGGTGCACCCATATATACCCTCTCAGGTGTCCTCCTATGTGTTTTCTATTGTTCAGTTTAAAATAATGGCACAAGAGCATATGTGCATGGGGTTAGATGCTCATGATGTGATGACTCATCAACAACATCAATAGTACCGAAAAACCCCTCACCAAGAGTATGTGGATGCAAATATTCCTGTAAAAACAAACCATATTTTAGTTCATGACATATATGAGTGGAAAATATAAAACCATAAATCAATTTATCCTCTAATTAAATATCCTGCAACTTACATTCAAGGATTGAATTCTCATCGTCAAACGATCAATGTTTTCTGTAACCTTGTCCGTTTGTGGCTATATAAATACGAGACAAAGGATTTCCGCATTCATTTTTTTTAATGACTTATCTTCCATCTGTACAGGTTTCAATGATTATGTGAATTCTAACATCGCACATGAGCTCATCCACATCCATATCTATAGATTGTTTTGCTAATGTATATGTATCCTGTGATAGAAATATAAAAAACGTCAATATCGAAATGAAACCAATACACTCACCAAAAAAACATAATAATACAACATATTTAATTTGTGCAATTACTATGGGTTATACCTGTTGGCCCGAGGATGGTGTCCTCTCATCCATCAGGGACTTTCCCCAACCAACAACCTGCAAAAAAAAATTAAAAACATTAATATCGAAATGAAACCAATAGACTTTCGAAAAAACATAATTAAAAAGCACATTTCTTTTACTTAATTTGTAAAATTTACAATGGGGTATAATTGATACCCCGACGATGGTGTCATTTGATCCATTGGGGACTTTCCTCGATCATCAACTTGAAAAAAATAAATTGAAACCATTAATATCGAAATGAAACCAATAGAATCTTGAAAAAACTTAATTAAAAATGCGGTATACCTTCTTCCTTGAGGATGGTGTCATTTAATGAAACATATTTCTTATATTGGTTATATCGAAATGAAACATTAACAAAAACATAATATATTAGATTCATTAATTACAAGTTTGGTGAAATGTTATATGTACCACTCCCATAGTAACAATGTTTGTATCTATTCGATTCAAATTGTAATTGATCAACAAATATTCCCCTGCAGGTATTGATTTTATGGAACACACAAAAAACGGTTTCCTTCATGCCCCTCAAATATGAAATTGGGTTTTTCATTTCTAGACCTAGGTTGTGTACTATTTATAAACCCTTCAATATTCCCTGATGCATTTGGCCTTCCCTCAATGTAATAATCGCTCCTTTATTTTGATTATTGTATTTTAGCTGTGAATAATTTGCAGACACTCTGTATATGCGCATATTGCATGTATATTGGACCAACCACATCCAATATATGTAATTGTACTAGGGTCCTACATACTCCATCAATTCAATACATCTACCAGAACCCAGATTTATGTTATCCATGCAAAACAAACCCAAACCGTGTAATGATGATGGCGCAATCCGAAATATCTTCTCATTCACACAAAAATCTGTGTTTAGATGAGGAATATCCTTGGGTACCCATTGTTTCACTATATGTTTGTATCTCAATGGAACCTCGATGTCGTCGATGGTCTCATCATCATAAGAACATGAGCCCCTTCAACAAGAAAAAAATCCATTCATTTATGGAATTTTCTTCTAATATTTTGACATCTAGTTGATCTCCTCCTTTTAGGCCTACTAGATGTGTCACTTTCCTATAGTATTCCTGAATTTTCCTCACTTGAGGAGGACATATATGAAAAATACAGGTTTGGTTGTACCTGCACTCAATTGAATGAGAGAAATAGTTAACAAGCATCTGTAGAAGGCTACAACAATCTCTTGATTCTGAAATATGATTCACAATAATAAGAGTTGCATGTAGTTATTGCGGGAATTGGCCTTGTAGATATGTATGCCAACTATGAGAACATTAATATTTCCCAAAAATTGTTTTGAAGAATTCCTAAATAGTTTTTTGTGTGATAGGATACAATATGAGGATATGATGCAGACCCCACCCTCTCATAGGGTCTGTGCAACCTCTCGGTCTAGGATCATTCTAATCGGGAGATGAAATTAGCTCATAGACTCCCTTAGAGAAAAAAATATTAATGCATATGTCCTTAAAATATTCTTCCCAGGTGTAATTTTTCCTTTTTGAGTGCCCCCGAGTGATTACATAGCCTCCATGAAGATCGAGGTAAAAACCGTGGGCCAAAACTTCAAAATGGGAAAGTTTCGAGACTTCAGGACTTCTATATCCTTTTTTATCTCCCAATAAAAAATTCCCCAAATTGTCGAACACTAGGTGGCTAGATAGACGGTCCATAAGGATCATCAATATCAACAACCCATAGTATATATTTGGGCTTCAACTATTTTCTTATAAAGCCCTTTTTCTACAATTATCTTGGATCGTCAAAAAACGCTTTACGTCAAGTCTCAGATCGACGGTCCACAATATCCTCCCAAATGGACGGTCCATATCAGTTCCCTTTAGGCTTTGGTGATTTTCATTGATTGTCAAATGACACTACACTTTATATCCCCCAACGTAGAAACTCCAAACAATATCTCCTACCTCCGCGTGTCCTCTCCTAGATCGACGACTAAGATACCCTTTTGGGAATTCGACAATTTCCTCTCTATCTGCACCACGATTTGATTTCTCCAAAGTGTTGAGTTCCTATACCATGAGATATTGAGCCACACTCCCTTTCCAATGGACGGTTGTGATTAACTCTGTGGCTTCGGGCCTCCATGTGTTTCCACAACACTACTCTATTTTCCCCCAGAGCATCAGATCTCCGAATTTGCTGCCATGTACCCTTCCTAGAATCAACGTTCCAGATCTACTCTAGACTTCGGGACTCCAGAGAGATATACCTCCTCTTATCACTATTCTCCTAGAGTGATTATCCTCCAAACTTCCTAATATGACGAAGCATGTCCCTTACGATGGACGACCCAGATGATTTCCATCCTTTGAGACTTCGCGAGTCCTCCACTCCTACTTCCACTGAAATGCTAATCCGTCAGAGTACAAGATCTTCTTACATGTGTCCCTGATTTTTGAACACCCATGATTCACTCCAGCCTTCGGGACTTCGGGGATCTTGACTTCTCCACACGCTAAATTCTCTAAATGAACAAAGTTTGAAGGACTTCTTTGATTAACTAACGTGCAACTCCTCCTGATCCGACGACTGTCCACACTCCTACAAACTCTTGAATGGACCTTGACCGTAGATCTTTGATATTTGATAACTCATCCTTTAAATTTTCTTTAGGATTCCTCCAAATGTGCAAATTATTAAATACTTACAAGGTTAAACCCCCCCTCTACTTCTATAGATCTGAGGGTGACAAAAGAACCTGGATCCTCTCGATCAAATCTCCATCATTCAACTTTTAAATAATTAATGTTCCCCTCTTTGAATATTCTGATGCTATCCTTCCTGAGCTTGACTACAAGAGATCAATATAATCTCTAGAACCCTCCTATGCACTTCTCTGATACTTGAAAACGCTTGATTTATGAATTTTTAAGTCTCTCCTATGAACTTTTATGCTCTTCATCTCTCCTGATCTTTATTCCTTGAGGTATTTCAGACCTCTTGCACAAACCTTGCATCCATGGAACTTCTGATGAATTTTAGACTTAGAGATTTTGAAGAAAATCTACTTTACAAACTCCTTGCATTTGTCTCCTATGAAATTCTTCAACACTTAAAGAAAGTGTTGGCCCAATGCACTCCTTTCACGGGTCTTCTCAAATATTTTCTCTCCTCTTGAAAAACTGTGCACCCTTTGCACTTCAACTAAACCACTGTGCACTCCTTTCACTTCCACTGTAAATTCACGTTATCTCTTTTGAGCTTCTGAGTCTATCTCGACTTGTTCTATGCATTCTTTTCGGGCTTTGTTCAATCCTTTCACCAAAAATTACAGAAGAGAAAACAATGAAACTTATAGAAACATCCAAGGTTTCCACACTCAACCATGAAAAACATATTCATGAATAAAATATAAGTAAACATATAAAAAACAAAGAACATAAAGAAACATCACATGTACTCAAATAAATGACATGAAAAAAACACCATACAATTGCAATCAAACCTCTCTGCTTGTATTCATTCAGTAAAATATGTACATGGACTCATACAGTTCTCTGCAACTCCTCATAAGCTTCAACAACTCTCTCAACAATAATAAAAATAACATTCAACATCTACAATAGTGTTCAACAACCTCATTTTGGCAAACAATACATATATTTATACAACGACAGGATTCTCTAGCTTCCCCTCCAGACTACCTTAGATCTATCCTATCATAGTTAATTCATTCATCTACTAAGGAATATTACATTGAATGGTGATTACATTCAGATATGAGTCGATACTTAGTATCTATAAAACCTTAAATTCTAGTTAAAACGATTACAATCCTTGGTAGCCTTATGTGATGGCTCTTGCCTCAAAACATTTAAAATATTTAAATACAATATTTTCAAAACAAAAATATGCACTCCTCCTTGGAATTCAAAAACAAATTCAAATTTGTGCGTTAGGTGCTGAGTTGTCCTCCACTTGGCCTCTTTAATGTTGATGGAAATGGTCCTGCATCATACTTCTCTAGACAAGAATTCATGGACTCCTATTCATGATCTCCTGCACTGTATTTCCATGCTTTTGTATGTTATATTCATTTACCCAACTAGCATCCTCTGTTAGGTGACATTTCCACTTCACAAGGTACTCAAAATAAGTCTTCCTCACGGTCTTCTTACCAATCCTATGATATATGATCTTCGCCATATCTAGCTTCTCTACTGTTGGAATCTTCTTCTCCCACTGGATCTCCTTTTGATCATATGATCCTCCCGCATCATTCATCCTGTAAGGGTACATGTATGCAACATTGAATATGGGTGATATTCCCACATCCTCTGACAACTCAATCTCATATTCATTCGCATCAAATTTTTTGAGGATCTTACATGGTCCTATTTTATTCATCTTCAATTTGTTATATGTTCCCCTTGGGAACCTCTATTTTGTTAGGTGTGATAAAACTTGATCTCCAACCTTGAAATGCACCTCTCTTCTTTTATGAACATCTTGGATTTTATACTTCTAACTGCTTTGCTGAAACTATCTCTTTATCTGATCATGAATCCTCTGCATCTCTACAACAAAGTCTTCTTCTCATGCACTTCTGAACTCATCATGTTTCAGATCCCTTAACTCCAAAATTCCTCTCGGATTCATTCCATACACTATTTGAAATGGAATGTTTCTTATGCTTCTATTTGGAGAATCATTATAATCAAACTCTGCCTGGGGTAGAATATGATCCCATTGATTATGATATTCAGTGAACAAACTCCTCAACAAATTACATAAGCTTCGATTTACCACCTCAGTCTGTCCATTTGTCTAAGGGTGATATGTTGAACTAAAAGAAAAATCTATCCCCGTCCTTTTCCATAGGGTTCTCCAAAATTGTCCTACAAACTTGGTATCTCCGTATGAAACTATACTCCTGGGAAAACCATGTGTTGGGCTCTAGGTATGAACGATTTATTCACCCTTTTCCTACATTAATTTATCAATTCGGGTGCGTATCCTTTCAAGGAAACGTGCAAGGTATATGCAGGGCCAAGAGTACAATTCGTTCTGGCCAAGGGTTCATGATTTAAGATTCAAAACATTATTGTCAACTGGATTAACTACAACTTCCGAAAGGCACTCATAAGAATCACACATTGTAACAACAAGCATAAACCAAGAAATAACACTGTAACAACAAGCATAAACTATTAAATAACATACTGTAATAGCAAGCATAAACATAACACACTGTAACAAGAAGCATGCAACCGATAAATAACACACACAGGAAGACGCAACACCTGATCAGAAGAGAGGGCCCAGCTCTCTGATCAGGGTTGTGCTGGTTACAGTGAAGATGAAGAGAGAAAAATAGGTAGTGCTTTATAAATCTAAAAAAAGTTATTACAATCTCAATGGGGACATACCCAGTTATAGGAATAAACTTTCTTTTATACATTAAAAGGGAGAACAACCTCTTCCCCCAAAACATGGTAACCATATCCCCAAAAATATGCATTAGTTGGAACGACACTAGTACTAGATGGACATGATCAGTGAAATGCCCAAGCTGGTTCAGGGATCTGCGACTCCAGCTGTGCGGCCTCTTTATGGTTTGGTTGTTGCTGTGAAGGGTGGATCTACTGCCAGATGAAGCCCTGGTCCTGTTCTCCAGAAGCTGCAGTCAAACGTTCGTTTTAGTGTTCCGAATAGGTAAAACTCTGTGACTTTTACTTCATTAATAAAATATTCCAATAGACAAGGTAGGGGTAATTACCTCACAGATTTAGCATAGTAAACGTAGGTAAATAAGTGTAAAAAGGTCAAAAAGGTAATGGAAATGTAGAAGAAAGATAGCCAGATGTGGTGCCCAACATCTCCTCCCAACTAGCCTTCTGCATGCCCTCATGCAGTTCGTCGCTTCTGTAGGTCTGGATTTCTCTGACTGTTGGATTCTTGAAAATGGGAGAGATCATATTCTTTAGCCATATTTGTTCCTAGAACTTTAAAACCATCTGAGAGGTGGACGTCTTCCCACCAATATTCCAGGATGATATATGCTTGAGTGTAATCTTCTACTGGCAACCAAATAGTGGGAAACTGAAACCAGAATCCCATCCATCGAATCCCACTTGTTCAAACACATGCCACATATCTGGGCACTCTGGTGAGCACCGGTGAAAAATTTGGTGCCCCAAAAGGTTCCTTGTTCCGGAAAGATGTAGGTGTCATCATCCACCTTTTCTAATAGCAATCAAGGGATTCTTCATGAAATGTGACTATTTTCTTAACGCAAAGATGAAGGCACCAATTTTGTGTCCTCAACATTTTGTCTCTATTCGCCTCAATTCCCAAAAAGGTGTTGTGTTTATTAAACATGGTGACTGACCTCTCAGGTTCTCCTCTTACCATAAACAGCTTTGTAACTTGATTAGATTCAAATGTGTTAAAATCCTTCTGCCAACTGATCTGGTTGAAAGTGTAAGAGGTGAGGGCTCTTAAATGGATGTCTCCCACATATGGGACCAGATTGAAGTCTCTGTCAAGGTGAAACAGATATCCATGCAGGTAAAATTTACACATCAAGTGTTGAGTTGGCATGTCATGGTGCCTCATTATTCAGAGGAATTGTACACCATTTTCTATCTTATAACTAGTCTCATTTTTTATGCTCTCCATGCAAAATAGAAGAAAACATTCATGTAAGAATAAATAATAACTAGAAGCAGGGGGGCGACATGCCATCACCTCTTGCACCATACTAAACATCTGCTCTTTATCCATTTTCAGTTCTGCCACTTGCTTTTCCAGTTGCTCCATCTTGAGCTGCTGCTCCGCATGCCTTAATCTCATGATGTCTATACGCTCCACATATTCAGAAATACTTGTGGAGGCTTATTCCTGCATTCTTCTGATCTCGTTTTGATACTGAGTCGCAGTAGATTTCAAATTCTGCACTTTGACCATTAAGGCATGCTCGTGGTCTTAAAACAATCACTCAACCGGGTTTGTTTGAGTAGCAGCAGAGGTTATGGTTGCCTGGTCCATCTCAGTTTCTGTTTCTACTCCTATGGTCTTGGACTTTCTGGATTTCTACTTGTATTTCTTCATCCGCTCCTACAATTTGTGTACCTGTTTCCTTAGTTTCCTGACCTCCATCTTAAGATGCATTGTCTCATTCAATTGCAGCTAATGTTTTTGTTTGAATGGGAGTCTTAAGACCTTATCGCCTGGCTCTTCCATTGGCTTATTCGTTGGGACCTCTTCACTTGGTCCCTCCTCTTCACCTATAGCTAATTCCTCTTGTTGCAGGCTCACCGCGACTAGTTGTGTCCCTACGAGATGCTCTCCTGCTGATCTATCTATTTGAGTATCATCCACCCCACACAGTTGTGGCTTTTGTGATAGAATTGGAGGAATGGAAAGATCTTCTTCTGTACACCGAAGGGAATGATTTCGCCTTTCTCCTTTTGGAATAAAAGTGGAAAAGGATAATTGGAAGGGATCTTCAATATTTGGTCCTGAGTTCGACGTTGGTTTTTGTGGATCGGTGCCAACATCATGCCCTAGTTCTCCCAGCACTTCTTCCATGGGCTCTATGGTCGGGCTGGTCATGACCTCTTCTTCATTCTGGTTATCCTCCTCCATCAATTCCATGGTGACAGGAGGTCCTTGTGGAGTACCCTTGGTCACAATATCAATCAATTCACCCACTCCTATCTATTGTGACCTCGCTTCTGTGGTTGTCATGCTATCAAATTGTTCTGCCAATTCCACATGCGAGACTGGTTCTTGTGGGACAGCCTCGGTCATGGTACTAGTGGGCCTTTTTGTGTCAACTTCCACATCTTCCATTGATTCCATGTTTATGTCTTGCTCTTGGGGATAAGCCTCTTCTTCCAACACTTCATCTTCTATTTCCATCTCTTTCGGTTCCTCCTGGTCAACATAGTCATCTTCACCTACATTTTCCTCCTTCGTGGCTTCTGGTTCATCTTCCTTAGCAGCCACAACGGCTGCTACTTCTTCCTCTGTGGAGTCCCGAAACAGTTCCCATGGGATCGGTATTTGCTTGATGGAATTCATTACTAACATATGAACCAACCCATGGTGGGTGATGGTCACCAATACCTGTCGCGACTCGTGAGCCAAATGTGCCATTAGGTGAAGGCTTCTCAATAAGAAATAAGGCACATCCAGTGAGAAATCCTCTTCTTGGGGAAATCGAAGGTGATTTAGTATTCAAAGATGGTATTTGAATATGGTGGAGTATCTTCCTTGGAAATTCATATATCTCATGACGAATTATGCTACCTCCTTCCATGGATGCGGCAACGAATTTCAGTCATATCCTCAACCCTTCTGCACAATGCTTTCTCCTGCCTGTAAAAAGGCTTCGGGAAACTCTGGAAGGACAGACCTTCTTGACAACCATCGTTGTCCATTTTGAGGGAGTCCATTGACTTCTATGATGGCTTCCTCTGTCATAGGAATTTCAATTCCGCGGACCCGATAGCTTCCTTCTCTCAAGTTGAGTGTGAATTCCATCGTGATTTCTTCGTTCGACCCTTTCAATCTGTCAAAGTAAGCATTCCAGCTCATGTTCTCAAAGACTTTCCATACCTCCTAATTGTTCCAAACTCTCGTTGTTTCTTCAGGTCCATGCCGCACAAATCATCCACCCATTGCTGCAGAGGCGGAGTCCGCACGACGAATGTAGTTAGCTGGTAGGGGAAAATGACAGGGCTCCAAACTATTGGAAACTGAAATAACGTCATATCACTTTTGGGGGCAGTGGATGAGACAACACTGGTATGTTTGTAAATGATGACAGATTGTGGTGGTACTGTCAGAAATTTAATGCAACATGTTGGGGAGGTGACCGATTATGACTCTGTGTGTACGAGTATGCATTTGACATATCAAGTTATGATTACGGAATATTGAAATCATTATATTTTTTTTTATGAGTATCGTGTTTCATAAATGTTTTTCGTGGTATGTCATCATTTGTTATGACGGTTCCCCCCCCACAACTTAATTACGGCTGTACATGGCACGTTTTGATGTCTTTTTGGAATATTTTAATTAAATCCATAAAAGTCAGCAGAGACGTACCTGGGGACCTACCTTATGGTGGAGTAGAAGCAAAAGGTCTGACGGAGTAATGACAACAGGGTGTAATGGAAAAAAGGAGTAACAACAACAACGAGTAGAAACAACGACAGAATAACGGAGACAACAAAGTAGCGGCAGTTACGGAGTAACAACACCGATGGAGTAACGACAATTGCCGAGTAATAACACCGACAGAGTAACGACACCGATGGAGTAACGACAGTTGCCAAGTAACAACACCGGAAGAGTAACGACAGTTGCAGAGTAACAACACTGGCAGAGTAACGACAGTTGCAGAGTAACAACACTTTGTGAAGTAATCAGTGCACACCAATGGAGTAACAACAACATCTTTATAGCAGCACTAGTGGAGTAACAACAATGAGTGCTACATTTCTCCTGGTCATATTCGTTTGTTATCCCTGCAATAATACAAACAAGTAAGAAATAATTTTTTTTTTTTTTAAGGCAGAGTGAGAGTGTCCTTCATTCCAACAATCATTAAATCAGATGAGTCAGAGAGGTGTTTGACAAAGGCGTTTCTAGAGGCTGGATGGTGGTATAGTTTTAGACGGTGTCCGTTTACTAAGAACGAGGTAGGATTCTCATCTATTGTAATTAATCTAACCGTTCCATTGTCAAACACTACATCCACTTGGTATGAACCCATCCAACGAGTGCAAAGCTTGCCTTTAAAATCCTTAAATAGGGAATCATAAATTAATGCCCAATCTCCCACATGAAACACCTTACTTTTGATAAATTTATCATGCCACTTCATTCTCTATTGTTGAACAACAGTGGTCTTCTGGACAACTACTAACCGAATCTCGTCTAACTCATTCAGCTGTTCTAGTCGGTGTTTCTGTGCTTTTGATGGGTCTAAGCCTACTTCTAGAGTTGTCCTGAGTGTACTAATCTCAAATTCCACTGGAAACAAGGGGACTTTCCCATAGACTAATTCAAATGGTGAAAACCCAGTTGTGTTTCGCCATGTTGTTCTATATGCCCATAAAGATTTTGGAAGTTTCTGTGCCTAGTCCCGACGATGAATTTCTACTTTCTTTGTCAAGATATTTTCCAATACCTTGTTTGTGCTTTCTACTTGCCCGTTCGCTTGGGGGTGATACGGGGTCATCACTCTATGCTTGAATCCATTTTTCTGCATCAACTTTCCTATCATGTGAGATGTGAACTGTGATCCTCCATCCAACACAATTTCCCTTGGAGTACCGTATCGGCCAAAAATTTCTTCAAAAAGAAAGTCTTCCACTACTTGTTATGTTTCTCTTGTGACCGCTCTGGCTTCCACCCATTTAGTTACATAATCATTGTAGTCCAGGATGTAATATTTGTGATGAGAAGGTGGGTTGAAGGGTCCAACAAAATCAATGGCCCATTTCTCAAATGGTTCAAGGACTATCTGGGGCTGTAGAGGCATTTCATCTACTTTCCAAGGTTGTCCCATCCATTGGAAACTATCACACCTTCGGACATAGTCTCGAGCATCATGAAAGATGGAGGGCCAGTGATATCCCATTTGTAGCACTTTGTGACCTATTCTTTTATCTACAAAATGTCCTCCACAGGGTCCATCATGTGCAACCTTCGGTATCTCATAGATATTATCTTCTGCCACACAACGCCGAATTTGTTGGTCAACCCCTGTATGAAAGAGATATCCTGCCATCCATGAATATCTGGTACTTTGGTGAATACTCTTACTTTTCTCTTTATATGACAGATGTCGAGGCACCTTCCCTGAAGAAATATAATTAGCAATATCGACATACCATGGAGTGTTAGCAGATACTGCAAAAAGATGTTCATCTAGGAAATTATCTTCAATTGGTGTATCCTTACCCTCATGTTCTATCCTAGATAAGAAATCTACAACGACATTGTCCTTCCCTAGTTTATCTACTATCGTGATATCAAATTCCTATAGTAGCAAGAGCCATCTTGTGATATGACCAGGGGTAACATGTTTATTCATTAAATACCTGATAGCTGCATGATCAGTATGCACAAAGGTAGGATACTCGATAATGTAGTGTCAGAATTTATTGATGGTGTAAATGACAACAAGGAATTCTTTCTCAGTCACTGTGTAGTTTAATTCAACAGGAGACAAATTCTTACTAACATAGTAAACTGGGTATGGTATTTTGTCCTCTTGCTGTCCTAATACTGCACCAACCATTGTTTGGGAAGCATCCATATGAATATGGAAAGGTAATGCCCAGTCTAGCCCTCTAAGGATTGGAGCGCTACAGACCAATTCCTTAATTCTCATAAAGGCTGCATCACAGTCCTCTGTCCACACAAAATCTAAATCTTTTGTTAGCAATTGAAAAAGTGGATGTGCTACTTTAGCAAAATTTTCTATAAAACGCCTGTAATAGCTAGCACAACCAATAAAACTGCGTACCTGCGTGGGCATTTTGGGTGTCGTGAAATGTTGAATTACCTTTGTCTTTGTTGGGTCCATCCGGATTCCTTCAGCTGAGAGAAAATGTCCCAAAACAATTCCTTCTTCCATCATCATATGAAATTTTTCCATACTCAACGAGACACACACTTGTATACACCTTTCGATAACTTTTTTCTAAATTTTTTAGTCCTTCGAGAAATGAATCCCGATATGTTGTAAAGTCATCTATGTAGATTTCAACACTGTCATCTATCTAATCAGAGAAGATTCCCAAAATTGCCCTCTAGAACGTTACAGGAGCATTACACAGGCCAAAAGGAAGGACCCGATATGTGAATGTTCCCCAAGGGCATGTGAAAGTGGTTTTATCCTGATCTTCAGGAGCTATCTGGATCTGGTTATACCCACTAAACTCATCTAGAAAGGAAAAAAACTTTTTTCCAGCCAATGTGTCAAGAACTTGATCAATAAATGGAAAAGGAAAATGATCTTTCTGTGTTGCCTTATTTAATTCTAGATAATCCACACATATTCGCCATTTACCATTTTTCTTAGGGAACATTACTAATGGGGAGACCCATTGGCTATCTGAGATGGGGTAAATAAAACCTACGTCTAGTAATTTTTGAAGTTCTTCTTTCACAACATTTTTCAATGTGGGGTTCATCCTTCTTTGAGGTTGTCTCATAGGATGACACTCCTCCTTAATGTATATATGATGGGTGCATGAATTAGCAGGGATTGTTGAAATTACTAATACAACTGAGAGGGGGGGTGAATCGGTTGTCTTTGAGCTTAAACAATTTTAAGTCTATTAAAATATTCTTAATCTTTCTTCAAGTGATCATCAACATTATACAACATATGGACAGTAAAACTAAAAAGAATCAGTCACACATAAGGTATACACAGGGACATATTTTCACGAGGAAACCCATAAAGGGAGAAAACCTCTTCTTCTTCAAAATCATAGGCAGTGTTTTAAGTTCTGTACATCATATTTAATTGAGCACTAACTCAATGTGAGGTTGCTACCTCTATTTTACAAGCTGCAACTTGTCTGAGAGCACCAACTCTCTGGTTTCTCTAGAACCCACTAGAAGGAAGCACCAACTCCCTATATGTTCCAGCACCAACTGAATGGAAGCACCAACTTCCAATTACACAGGCTCAAACCTGTATAACAGAGAACACTTGTTCTCCCTTGCACCACCCTGCCACCCTGGTTTCTTTGGCTGCAACCAGATGGAAGCTACAACTTCCTGTGTTCAATATCTCACTAGAACCTCTGAGGACAACAGTCCTCTCGAGCACCTCCCAACCTCCCTAGAACATAAATGAACATATAAACATTCAACTACATAGATACATCAATTCTTACCAATCTTTCTTTGTTATGTACATCTGATCATCTTCTAACTGTTCTGCAATTCATTTCTTCCTCTGTCTGTTTAGCAGGTCTACTCTGCATCAACTTGTTCTATCATTCTGCTCTTCTTCAACTTGTTCTGTTATTCTTCTCTGTGTTTCATCTCACACTGCACATCTGCTCAATCTCATACTCCGCATCCTCTCATTTTCCTTTTCTTACAGTTTCATTCTTTTCTCCTACATAACAACCAACCACACACAGTCTGTCTCATTTTCTTTTATACACTCCTCCACAACGGTTGCACTTCACATTTCCTTAGGCCAAAGAAAGACAATTGTTTGAGAAACTGAACCGCCAACAAATTATCAATCATGAATCCATTTCACTAACAGATTCATAACTGCGGGGTTATGTGAGAGAGAACAGTAACCTTCCGATCATATTCCAATTTATCTGCTCTGTTGGATGAACTTTATTGATATTGCCTTTAAATTGTGTTTCGGCATTTCGGTAATCCTGTGCTGAGTGTCTCGACACTTCATTTCGCGATCTCTGAAGTTTCGATACAGAACTTTTCTGCACTAGCTCCTTCCCCAATATGACTATGGTCATAACCAAGCGCCTATGCAAGAGAAAACATTTTCGCGATTTCTCATTTCGTGAATTTCAACACTATGCTCCGTTGACCCCAAGTCAGCGAAATTTCGATCACTTTCCACATGTCCTATGATTTGATGGTCCATATGTGATCTTGATTTAATGGCTATGATTAAATCGCGATTTCGTGATTTTGGCATTCTTGTTGCATTAGGTTCTTTGCCTCTCCATGCCGTGATTCACGAAAATCCGATATGGAGTTTGATCAACGGTCCATATATGATCTCTATTCAACGAATGCGATTAAATCGCGATTTCTCATATCGCCATATCATGATTTCTTATGTTAATAAACTTTGACATCTCCAACTCTTGATCCCCGAAACTCCGACATGGATTTAGATCAACGGTCCATATCTGAGCTTGATTCAACGACTGCGATTGAATCACGATTTCGCATATCGCAATATCAGGATTCCTGATGTTAATAAACTTTGACATATCCAACTCTTGATCCTCGAAAATCTGACATGGAGTTAGATCAACGGTCCATATCTGAGCTTGATTCAATGGCTGCGATTGAATCGCAATTTCGCATATCGCGAAATCTGCATTCTTGTTGCATTGTTTCTTTGACATCTCCAGCACACGATCCTCGAAACCCTGACATGGACTGGAATCAACGGTCCAGATTCAACCTTGATCTAATGGCTCAGATTAAGTTGCAATTTTTCATATCGCGATTACGCCCGCTTCTCCTTGTACCTTAAAGGACGTGTGGGTTCTTCTTGATCCAACGATGGTCGGATCCTGCACTTGGATCTAACGCCTGAGATCTGTCCTCCTCTTCAACGATCTCTTGTTTTCTACATTTAGATCTAACAACCCTCGTTCTTTCGAGAATTTTGAATGGATCCAACGATCAGAAATGATTCTCAAGCTTTACGGGCCTTCGATCATTCGATCAACCTGAACTTATCTTTTGTTTGTCTGTCTGTTACAAACTTCTTGTACTCATGTCATCAATCCTCTATACATTCTTCCTGTACTTATGCTACTTTCCATCAATGACAAGCATTCGATGTATGTTAAATATTTTCCATTCGCTGTCTGTTAAATATTTGCCAACAATCTCCCCCTTTGGCATTGATGGCAACACAAGCACCCACATGCATTCGGACTCGACTCTCCTCCCGAACCCTTTTCTCCCCCTTTGACATCAATGTCAAAGAAGAAGCATTCTTCCCCTGATCTGTTGTAAAACATAATCCCCCTGTCGACTATAAGCATCTGGGAGATACACCAGATATTCAATAAGTACTCCCCCTGACCAGGTGAACAGATTAGACACAAGATATTATAACCCCCAACTTTTGACGAAGATATCCAAAAGGGGTCACTGCTAATGGTTTAGTAAAGATATCAACAATCTGTTCTGTAG
>ML795181.1:120938-139665 GCA_009831015.1 Picea engelmannii
ACCCAAGGCCATTAAGTATGTTCTCATTCTAATCTTTCAGAAGGAAAAATTTGTTCCATCAAACAGAGGGGGATTAGAGGCTGAAGTCCCTTCATGACTTGTCATGTTTAAGCTTACAGATCTACCTTTGAATAAAAGGAACCCGCTTTGATACCAATTGTTGAAATTACTAATACAACTGAGAGGGGGGGTGAATCAGTTATCTTTGAGCTTAAACAATTTTAAGTCTATTAAAATATTGGTAATCTTCCTTCAAGTGATCATCAACATTATACAACCTATCGACAGTAAAAGTAAAAAGCATCAGTCACACATAAGGTATACACAGCGACAGATTTTCACAAAGAAACCCATAAAGGGAGAAAACCTCTTCTTCTTCGAAATGATAGGCAGACTTTTAAGTTCTGTACATCATATTTAATTGAGCACCAACTCAATGTGAGGCTGCTACCTCTGTTTTACAAGCTGCAACTTGTCTGAGAGCAACAACTCTCTGGTTTCTCTAGCACCCACTAGAAGGAAGCACCAACTCCCTATATGTTCCAGCACCAACTGAATGGAAGCACCAACTTCAAATTACACAGGCTCCAACCTGTATAACAGAGAACACTTGTTCTCCCTTGCACCACCCTTCCACCCTGGTTTCTCTGGCTATAACCAGATGGAAGCTACAACTTCATGTGTTCAAGCTCTCACTTGAACCTCTGAGGACAACAGTCCTCTCGAGAACCTCCCAACCTCCCTAGAACATAAATGAACATATAAACATTCAACTACACAGATACATCAATTCTTACCAATCTTTCTTTGTTATGTACATCTGGTCATCTTCTAACTATTCTGCAATTCATTTCTTCCTCTGTCTGTTTAGCAGGTCTGCTCTGCAACAACTTGTTCTGTCATTATGCTCTTCTTCAACTTGTTCTGTTATTCTGCTCTGCATTTCATCTCACACTGCACATCTACTCAATCTCATACTCCGCATCCTCTCATTTTCCTTTTCTTACAGTTTCATTCTTTTCTCCTACAGAACATCCAACCACACACAATCTGTCTCATTTTCTTTTATACACTCCTCCACGACGGTTTCACTTCGCATTTCCTTAGGCAAAAGAAAGACAACTTTCCGAGCCACTGAACAGCCAACAAATTCACAATCATGAATCCGTTTCACTAACAGATTCGTAATTGAGGGGTTATGTGAGAGAGAACAGTAACCTTCCGATCATATTCCAATTTATCTTCTCCGTTCGATGAACTTTATTGATATTACCTTTAAATCGGTTTTCGGCATTTCAGAAATCCTGTGCAGAGTGTCTCGACACTTCATTTCACGATCTTCGAAGTTTTGATACAGAAATTTTCTACACTAGCTCCTTCCCCAATATGACTATGGTCATAACCAAGCACCTATGCAAGAGAAAACGTTTTCGTGATTTCTCATTTCATGAATTTCAACACTATGCTCCACTGACCCCAAGTTAGTGAAATTTCGATCACTTGCCACATGTCCTGTGATTCGATGGTCCAGATGTGATCTTGATTTAATGGCTACGATTGAATCGTGATTTCGCGATTTCAACATTCTTGTTGCATTGGGTTCTTTGCCTCTCCATGTCGCGATTCATGAAACTCCGATATGGAGTTTGATCAATGGTCCATATCTGAGATCTATTCAACGATTGTGATTAAATCGCGATATCAGGATTCCTGATGTTAATAAACTTTGACATCTCCAACTCTCGATCCTCGAAACTCCGACATGGATTTAGATCAACGGTCCATATCTGAGCTTGATTCAACGACTATGATTGAATCGCAATTTCGCATATCGTAATATTGGGATTCCTGATGTTAATGAACTTTGACATCTCCAACTATTGATCCCCGAAACTCTGACATGGAGTTAGATCAATGGTCCAGATCTGAGCTTGATTCAATGGTTGCGATTGAATCGCAATTTTGCATATCGCGAAATCGACATTCTTGTTGCATTGTTTCTTTGACATCTCCAACACGCAATCCTCGAAACCCTGACATGGACTAGAATCAACAGTCCAGATTCAACCTTGATCTGACGGCTCACATTAAGTTGCGATTTTTCATATCATGATTACGCCGGCTTCTCCTTGTACCTTAAAGGACGTGCGAGTTCTTCTTGATCCAACGATGGTCGGATCCTGCGCTTGGATCTAACGCCTGAGATCTTTCCTCCTCTTCAATGATCTCTTCTTGTCTACATTCAAATCTGACAACCCTCGTTCTTTCAGGAATTTTGAATGGATCCAACGATCAGAAATGCTTCTCAAGATTTACGGGCCTTCGATCATTCGATCAACCTGAACATATCTTCTGTTTGCTTGTCTGTTACAAACTTCCTGTACTCGTGCCATCAATCCTATGTACATTCTTCCTGTACTTATTCTACTTGCCATCAATGACAAGCATTCGATGTTTGTTAAATATTTTCCATTCGCTTTCTGTTAAATATTTTCCAATAGGGATCTCCTTCATATCTGTATAATCCCAGGCGAAGGCCTCTTTGTGTTTCCGAAGGACATCCACAAGTTGCTTGTTCTGAGGTTCTGACAGGGTTGGATTAATATTCAGGGTTTTTCTTGGTTCTAGTTCTACTGGGACACTTTCACTGGGTGCATCAATAGGTAGTTGCTCTGATCCTTTTTCTATTTCAATTGTTTCCTGAGTCTCACAGCTTAGGATAGATTCTAGGAATTGTTGATTTGTTTCAGAAACGGAGCAAGGATCATCCATAAAAGAGGTGATTACATCATCTTTTGATTCTATTTCCAACTAAAGGGCTTGTCCAATAGTGAGAACTGGCCTCAGTTCCTCATTTTCTATTTCAGACTCTTTCATAGGTAAAATTTTCTTGCTTCCTGCTGGTTTTATGGATGGGTTTGGTTCTGCAGGTGGGTATAACACTAAGTTCTTAATGTTGTGCCCATTGGAAATAACCATGTGCCCTTATTGGCACCCAATGTAAGCATCTGTTGTAGCCAGCCATGGTCTACCAAAGATCAAAGGATGACCGCCCACCAAATATTGCATCTGTAAGACCAGGAAATCTACTAGATAGTGCCATGAATCTATTGAAATTGTTACATCTTCCAATTTTCCTATAGGTTTGATTGTGGATCGGTCTACTAATTCCAATACTGTAGGTGTATGTTTCAAGTTACGAAGACTTAATGCATGCATGGTTTCAGTGGTGATGACGTTGATGGAAACACCCAAGTCTACCAACACATTCAGAATATGTACCCCATTAATTTGTACTGTCATAATTGGGTTCCCTGGATCTCCATACTTTTCAGGCATTGACTTTCCCATCATGAAATCTGATAATTTTCCCATAACATGAATGGTAAGGGGGTCTTTGGATTTCTTTGCAGATTTCTTTGAACACTATTCCCTAAGAGTCTTTGCATATATTGGCACATCCTTCATAGCTTGTAACAAGGGAATTTTAACAAATAAATTATGCAGTTCTCTTAATAAATCAAATTCATCTTGAGGGCTTGATTTACTCAAAGTTAGTCTCTCTGGGTTAGGTGGTTCAGATTGATGTTGTTTTACGGGAGATGACCGATTTCTATCAGTTTCTTTTGGCTCTTTACTAATTGGTTCTATTTCCTTACCTTCATTGTCGATTCATTCAATGGTAACTGGAGGAGGTTGAGTATCAAATTTCCACCCTGATTGTAGCTTCATTTCATACAACTCTTCAGTGGAAATGCTATATGAAGGTAGGTTAAGAATGTCAGTTTGATGAAATACCCTGCTATTAGGATTCAGATCAGGCTAGATTGGGAGCTGGGGATGGGAAGGTTGGTTACTCAGAGGCACATTAGAGGGCAGTTGGAGTTTCTGCTATGGCATCGATTGAGGAAACTTCCCAGGAGGGGATACTCGCCAAGTTGGAGCCCATGGGGATCTTGAACTGGCTTGAGGGTTCCACTGCTTCCATGGTGGAAACTGGCATTGTGGCCACATGGAAGGATAGGGCATGGACTGAGGATTCATATTAGAATTATTGAAATAGTCAGATGGATTTGAGTACATACCTTGATTTCCCATTGGTGGTCGAGGTTGCCATGGATTTCTAGAACCCATGAGGTATAGTTGCTCCATGTCTTTCCCCGTTCCTTGAAATACTTCTTTTAGGCCTAGCAGGGAGGGGCATGAGCTTGTTGCATGATTTAGCTCACAAATTGCACATTCGTCTATGGAATTTAGTGGACATTCCCTCTCTGGATGCTTCTTTCTACACGTCGAACAAAATATTTCCATAGTACTGTCCAATTCCAACTGCTTCTGCTTTACTTGTAGCATATCCATCTATGCTGACAGGGTGCTGAGGATATCCGTCCTCAGATTGTCTAGCAGTTTTTCGATTTCTTCTTTTGTAACACCTCTGCCAGACCCTTTTACTGAGAAAATTCCTTGTCTCTTTCTTGCAAGTTCTCTTGAGCACTGAATGCATAACTTGCAGATACCTTCAAAGCTTTCCTTAGAGATGTCTCATTTTCCCACAATGTTCAATAGTTCCATTGAATCCTCATGGAAAGATCAGAGGAGGATAATTTTTAGAATTTCCTTATCTAGGTCAAAGTGACCCGTCCTATGTAAGGTGTACTTGAATCGTTCCACAAAATATTCCAAACTCTTGTCTTCTTTTTGTGTGAACTTGAAAAGTTCTTCCTTAATGTTCCAGGATTTACAGTAATCCTGGTATTTTTCCAGAAAAGTTGTCTGCATATCATCCCATGTGGAAATAGTGCTTCCTCCAAGGCTCATGAACCATCACAGAGCCATCCCCTTTAATGTAGAAGGAAATTTTTTTAACTTTTGGGCTTCCATCGTGTAGTCATACCCTCGGCATACTATGTCGAATTCAAATAGAAATGTGTCGGGATCTTCTGAAACAAGCCCATGAAATTTTGGTAGGGCTTCTAATCGAATAGTCTTAGTGGGCGCACCAAATCCCAGGTTTCCAATTGGAAACTTGATAGTGGAGGTTGTGGGAGCCATAAATATCTTCCAATAATTGTTGGGTATTTCACTAGACTCTATAGGAGATGGCTGAGACTTCCTTATCCCTTTGATCCGAGTTGCTTTAGCAGCACTTCCCTGGTCCCTTGGTGATGCAAATACTCCTTCGATCCCTTCTTCTGTGTTCTGATGACTTGATCCCTCTACTACAACCTTCTCTCTCTTATTAGAGTGGTCTGACTCTATCAAGGCTTTGGTTGCGACCTTTTCCCTCTCTGCTGCCAGCATAATATTTCCTTGTTTAGGTATGCCACTAGATGTTTCTTCAACTACTGGAGGGACCTGCTGTGTTGTATCACCCCATAATGTTGTAGAAAACACTGGTTGATCTACTGATTGTCCCTCAAACTTCACTCTTCATGCCCTTGGTCTCACGGTTGCGCGAGATGATGTTTCTAATTCAACCTTTTCTATAATCTATTGGATGAAGGTCTTTCTTCCCAAATATGGTCCTCCCTTCTTTGGGGCTTCCCCTCTGCCCCCGTTATTCAGTTCTTTGTTCATACAAGTGAGGGTCTTGGCATGAACCTACAATGATTTAGTCTTGAAGTAAGGTGTCAAAGGACCATTCCTTCCCCAAGACAAAAGATCTTATGAAAAAGAAAGGCAGTTAAAAAAAAACAAGAATCCAAGGTTCAGGGCCCACAGCAGGGCATCAAAGGACTCTTCCCTCCCGTAGACAAGAATAAAATACACCACAGAAAAGACCTGATACTTTTCAAAACTGAAGTAGGGCATTAAAATACTCCTCCCTAACCAGTGTAAAATCTAGGGTTTCAATTAAAAAACAAGGGTTTGAAAGACATAAATCTTAACTCAGGATCTGGAGCAGGGCATCAAAAGACTCCTCCCTCCCCAGGACAAGAGATTGACAAAATGAAAAAAAACAAAAATAAAAACAAGCGGAAAGATCACCTACGCTCAGGACCTGAAGCAGAGCGAGGAAACTCGTTCTCCCCCTAGGAAGAGAGATTGACCCTCTAGTTGGTTTGGATCATTGTCTTGCACCTTGTCAGCCTCCCTGACAACAACGCCAAAATGTTGGGGTCCAGGTATGAACGATTTATTCACCCTTTTCCTACATTAATTTATCAATCTAGGTGTGTATCCTTTCAAGTAAATGAGCAAGGTATATGCAGGGGCAAGAGTACAATTCGTTCTGGTGAAGGGTTCATTATTTAAGATTCAAAACATTACTGTCAACTGGATTAACTACAACTTCCGAAAGGCACTCATAAGAATCACACATTGTAAAAGCAAGCATAAACCAAGAAATAACATTGTAACAACAAGCATAAATTTCTAAATAACATAGTATAACAGCAAGCATAAACTGATAAATAACATACTATAATAGAAATCATAAAAGTGATAAATAACACGCACAGGAAGACGCAGCACCTGATCAAAAGAGTGGGCCCAACTTTCTGATCAGGGTTGTGCTGGTTACAACGAAGATGAAGATAGAAAAATAGGTAGTGATTTATAAATCTGAAAATGGTTATTACAATCTCAATGGGGACATCCCCAGTTATAGGAATAAACTGTCTTTTATACATTAAAAGGGAGAACAACCTCTTCCCCAAAAACATGGTAACCGTATCCCCAAAAATATGCACTAGTTGGAACGACACCGGTACCAGATGAATAGGATCAACGAAATGCCCAAGATGGTTCAGGGATATGTGACTCCAGCTGTGCGGCCTCTTTATGGTTTGGTTGTTGTTGTGAAGGGCGGGTCTACTGCGAGATGAAGCCCTGGTCCTGTTCTCCAGAAGCTGCGGTCAAATGTTCGTTTTAGTGTTGTGAATAGGTAAAAATCCGCGACTTTTACTTCATTAATATAATATTCCAATATACAAGGTAGGGGTAATTACCTCACGAATTTATCATAGTAAACATAGGTAAATAAGTGTAAAAAGGTAAAAAAGGTAATGGAAATTTAGTAGAAAGATTGCCCAATTTGGTGCCCAACAGCACACAATCTCACAAATTTGAAAAATAAATTGGTTATGTGAGTAGCATCACTGTTTTTTTGGAATGGTATGAAGTGTGACATATTTGAAAATATATCCACCACAAAAAATATGGAATCAATCCCCCTCTGGGTTCTTGGAAATCCCAACACAAAATCCATGCTTATCGCATCCCATGGCTTGTCTGGAATAGGAAATGGCTGATACAGACCAGTTTTTTGTTGCTTCGCTTTTACATACTGGAAAAATCAACATATGTCCACATATGTCTTCACATAATATATCATACCTAGCCAATGGTATGAAGAAATCAACTACACATAAGTCTTGTCATGGCCAAAATGTGCAACCAATCCTCCATTGTGTTTTTCTTTCAACAAGTTGTCTCTCATTGAGAACTTTGGAATATAGAGTTGGATTCCTTTGAAAAATAGTCCATATTGAATTAGATAATCTATCCACTGGATTTTTTCCCATTATCAAAGGGTTCTCACATGCTTTATAAGCCTCTTTAAAATGTGTATCTTCATGATACATTTCCTTAAGGTGTTCAAACCCTAAGGTCTCCACTTGAAATTCCTGCATAATTAGGCATCTCCTGCTCAAAGCATCAACAATGTTTTTAGAACTACCACTAATGTTCTTAATAACATAAGTGAAATTATGCATGAATTATACCCATTTAGCATTTTTTTGGTTCAACTTTTCGTGTCTGGTTATGAATTGTAAATCTTGATTATCATTGTACTAAACAAACTGCTTTGGAATGAGATAGTGCCTCCACTTTTTCAGAGCTTGTATTATAGCATACAACTCCTTATCATATGTATAATATTTTCTCTTAGTGTCATTCATCTTCTCACTGAAATAAGAATCAAGTTTATTGTCTTGGCTCAATACTACATCAATAGATACTCCACTTGCATCACACCTCACTTGAAATATCTTCTTGAAATCTGGCAGAACCAAAATAGGTTGTTCTGTTATCTTCTCCTTCAATACTCTGAATATTTTTTCAGATTCCTCTATCCAATTAAAATACTTATGCTTCTTATTTATGGTGTTCATCATAGGTGCACAAATGCCACTGAAATTCCTAATGAATTTCCTATAAAAACCTTTTAATCCCTAGAAGCTTCTCACCTCAAATATTCTTATTGGAGAAGGCCATTCTTTGATTTCCCTCACCTTCTCTAGGTCCATATTCAACTCATTTGAAGATATAAAAAAACCCAAGTATATGAGTTATGTATTCATGAAAGAAAATTTCTTCAAATTTATCAACATCTTCTCCTATTGCAACCTCCTCATCGCTAATTTCAAGTTCCTTAAGTGTTCTTCTTCAGTTTTACTGAAGACTAGGATATCATCCAAATACATAATTACAAACTTACCTATGAAGTATTTGAGTACTTCATTCATAAATCTCATGAATGTGCTTGGTTAATTTGTTAATCAAAATGGAATAAAAATCCATTCATACAACCATTCATTTGTCTTGAATGATGTCTTCCATTCATTTCCTCCTCTCATTCTTATCCAATGATAACCATTCTTCAAGTCTATCTTGGAAAAATAATTTTCTCCACTCAAGCAATCCATCAAATCATCCATTTTGGGTAAAGGGAATATATACCTCATGGTAATCTTGTTTCTAGCTCTATAATATGTGCACATTCTCCATCCTCCATCCTTCTTTGGACTCACAACAGTTGGTATTGTGCATGGACTCAAACTTTATCTGACCAAGCCCTTATCTAACAAATCTTGGACTTGATTTTTGACCTCTTCATTCTCTTGAGGTGTCGACCTATATGATTATTTGTTTGGTAAACTTGATCCTATAATAATATCAATGTGGTGATTGATACTCCTGATTGGTGGAAAAGAATGAGGTAATTCATCCACCACAATATCAATAAAATTATCCAACAATTCATGAATCTCTACATGCAGATCATCCACAAAATTACTTTTAAGAATGACTCTGGGATTTCTCACCACATCAAACTACATCTCTTGTTCCTTCTTGAATTCATTCAAGAGTTCCTTCCCACTCATGATAATTATGCTTTGGATAGCTTCTTCCTTCACTTTCTTATCCTCCATTGGTAGCAACATATGTGTACGACCATTCTTCTCAAGGGTGTATGTATTCTTTCTCCCATCATGTATGACATTTCTGTCAAATTGCCATGGTATTCCCAACAGAACATGACAAACTTCCATGGGGATTACATCACACATAATATTCTCTTTATAACCTCCTATTTTTAATTCAACATTGCACTATCAAATTACCTTGACTTGGTTTCCTTTCTACAACCATGATACCTTGTATGGGTTCGGATGTGCAGTTTTCTCCAACTCCATCTTTTCCACCATTTTTGTGGATACCAAATTATCAGTGCTCCCACTGTCTATTATCACCTTGCATACCCTTCCCTTGGTCTTGCAAGCAGTCCTAAATAGACTGTTCCTATGAACTGTCTTTTCCACCTCTTTCTTTCGCTTTAAGATAATTTTCCTCATCATGAGGGATTTCCCATCTTCCGCTACTTCTGCCTCAACATTCCTTCTTTTAGCTTCGGAAATGTGAGTGTCTCCACCTCCTTCTTTATTTTTCCTCTTAGGACATTTCCAAGACATATTTGGTATCTTTCAACAGACATAACATATCACTTCTCCTCCTCTACTTCTTCCTCTTCCTCAAGAAAAGAGTTTCTTCCACCATGCTATCCACCTCTAGAACTTCCTCCTCTTTTTTTATGACTATGATACTTCCTTGCTTCAGTTTTGGGTTTTTTTAACTTCTCTCTAATAGATCCCATGCCTCTACTTGGACTCTTTCCTCTATTTCGATGGCTTTGTTTCCTTTCCAACCTCTCCTCTACCTTTAGTGCTTAATGATAAGCATATTCCACCATTCTCATGGTAATCATGTTGATTTCCTCTTGGATTTCATATCTCAGAGCATTAATATACCTTGCAACCTTTTCCTCTTCACTTTCTCTATGTCATGCTCTAATGTTCAATCTGTAAAACTCCTCAGTGTATTATTTTAATGAGAAAACCTTATGTCTCAGGTTCTCTAATCTCCTGAAAAGATTGAATTGATAGTCTTTGCGTATGAACTTAGCTTTCAATTTAGCTACCATCCTATCCCAATTTTTAATATTTTTCTTACCCTTTCTTCTTTTGCTAGCCTACAATTCGTCCCACCATGGTGTTGCATGTCCCTTTAGTTTGGTAACAACATGATTCACCTTCTTTTAGTCTTCGATATATTCATAATCAAAGTACTTTTCTGGGGCTCTTATCCAATCCAACAAATCTTCAACATTGTTAGGAGGAAAATCTCTCTATGGCTAGGGGAAAACCACAACACACGGAAATGACTGCAGAAATCAACTCTATTCTCAAGTATTCTATATAAACAAATATTCTAGCAAGACAAGATAAAAGGCCTACCTCGTCTAGACGTTCAATGAAATCCATCATTGAGCACTTGACCCAAATCAATACATCTGCAACTAGTCCTCAACAACCAACAAAAGCAAGCACATGGTGATAATATAGGATGTTAGCACATTCAATAGAATAATACATTAACATTCATAACAAATACGCCGATGGAATAATAATTCAAATATTTGAAATATATCAATTGGACAGGAAAATATTAGTTCTATTAAGATATGATCAACATAAGTGAATAAGTTATAGACTTTTGTGTCGGCATGGTTCAGAACTGAGAAACCAAGTTCCTTCCATCTGGGCCTCCACCACTTCAATCCTCCACCAAATTCAAGCTCAGGTAAGAAAGACAATGGAGTTCTCAATCAATACGGGAAGATCTTGGGGGATGAACATTGTGTTCATAATTAAAGGACAAAGGGATGTAGACTCAATGTGAAGTGAATAATTCCTTCATAGTAACTTTTCTCTCAAATTTTAATTATTTCTCCTCTTTTCCATAGCTCAAAATTAGCCCATTTATAGCCTTCAAGTGGAACTAAAGGGTCGAGTTAGAATGTTTCCAGTATATGGAAGGCCAAGGATCATTGATCTCCTATCGTGACATCGAAACCCAACACCATATTCCAATTTTCGGCACAATTCTCGATGTACGCAGGATGTAGTGGTGCAACCTGTGTATACACATGATGTATAGTAGGCAAGGTGCATATATGTGGAAAAATGTGTTTTTATCTCTAGGATTTGCAAAAAGCGATGACAAGTCTGCATGGGGAAATGGAAAAAGGAATTATGTGCAATATTGCATAGGGTGAGGAAAATATTGTTATAACAGATGCCCCCTAATGTGTGAGGTTAGAGGAGTATCTGCAATGGATGAAATACATTATAAAAACCTAGAAGTGGAGTGATGGAGAACCAACTAGAAGAACTAGTTGCTCATTACAATCTATACTAACTTTGCATACATGGCTGGGAATTTGAATTAAACTGTAGATCCATGTGAAAATATAATAAACAATTGTTCGTGGCCATGAATAGGAAAATACAAGTGTGGTTACATGCCAAAGGATTTCATAGTCACGAACAAGGCCCAATAGAACCAATATAAAAAATCAATATAAATATATTTGTATACAGTGGAGTACAATATGATCTCCCATGATCACAGAAGTCATATAGGTACTGGTCCAATGAAAAGGAAGAAACAACTCAAGAAAGTTGTGGCCATATACTAATATCTTCAAGCAGGGATGATTTTAAGGATGGAAAATTATTTTAAAATGTAGAAACCTTGGCGAATATTACTAATCCTTTATATGTCAACTATAAATGTTTGGCGATATTTTTCTAAAAATATTCAAATTTCTAAGTATTTTATATAGTTTTTATAAAATTTTGGCAATTTTTAAGGTAAAATAATTTTATCCTATAGAATTTGGGCGAATCATTTTTAAAATAGTGAATCTCATTTTTGGAAAAGCCATGGAAAATTAGCCCATGAGAGAAATTTAGCCCCTAAAATCATCCCTGTCTTCAAGTATTCTACACAATATGCCAAAGCTGCAAGTATACATCATGTGAATAAAGTATTTGAGGTCAAACACAATGAGACTTCATTTGATTACCGAGTATTGTGGTATACCTTTATCAAACATGAGACAGCCTACCGATGATGAAAGCAGGTATCAAGGCACCAAGTACATTCTTCCAAGTGTGAATAAAGGATTCGGTGTCGGACACTTGAAGAATCCATCGATCAAGAGACATTGATGTATTCCCAATTGTCGATGTTGAGGGAACCTTCCACTAATGACTACAAGCCTCAAGGTACTCATATGAATCTAGGTCTTGTTTCACGAATAGATGAGTTGAATTCGATGGAAGGAGACCCACTGAAAGGAAACAATTAAGGAATCTAGCATCATTCAGCATGAGGTACAAAGCATGAGCTTCATGATTTGGAGGAAATTGGATGAATAACATGTTCACGAACCAATGATACTGTGTGTCTTTCACGTCTGCCAAGTGTAAGCGATACACAAAAAAGACCCTCTTAATACCAACCAATGAGGAAAATTGTTGACAAAGGAGAGGAAACAACAAATAAGGCTAATGGCATCCAAGACACTGCATGAATCCCAATGTGTGAATAGATGTCTTGTCGTCGAACATAAGGGAAACAACCTAGTCAACGATCGATGATGAAATGTCGATAATTGGATTCAAGGTTACCTACCAATGATGAAAGTAGGACTAGGATGCATGATAGGACTACACCATCATGTGATTCTGAGACAAACTAAGGGTATCTTCGACATGCAAAGTAAAGGGTTCTGAAGAATGGCCGAAACAGTTTGATAGACATTCTTTGAACAAGATCTTGAGACATATGGAAGACTTTGGAAGAATAGAATCAATGATGAAACCATGAGATGCAGGATGCATCAATCAAGTTCTCCATAGGGTCTGTAAGAGTAACCTGTCGTGGGAGAAAACTCTATGTAACGAGCTCAACTTCCTAAGGCCATGCTAAACCCTAAATTATGATGAAAAGTGGACTCAATAACTTTGTGCCTTATTCAAAGGTGACACGATTGTTGCTAATAGAAGATAATACTCCCTTCTTGCCTATCTGTTTTTGTTTTTTCATAGTCAAATGAATGCTATGATACATAGGAGGAAACGAGTGTCGCAAGTAAGCAAAACTAGTTCCGAGAGTGGAACATACCTATGCTCAATGCAAGGAAGTGCATGCAGGAGATGGAAAATCGGGGGAGTGTTCCCTCTTGGGTATAGGGTATCAAATTGTACAGGATATAAACGAGGCTCTGCTTGGTTGAGGATGAAAAACTATTCAGGCAAATGGTTTATAATGAAAAACAAGAACCGACTATAGGCTCAATACTGCAAGCAAGGGCATAAGATGCAATCACAACTTGATGCCAAAAAATGTCATTTTTCATAATCTTAGTCTACTTGGTGTGAAAAAAGGGATAAAATTGTACCAAATAGACATCCTTTCAAATCCAATTTACGATTGTGAAAGAGACAAGTTTGCTTGGTAATCTTTTCACTTTTTGAAAACAATTTGAAAAAGAGCTTAATAAAACTCTCCTAGGAGTCCTCTAGGTATAGGTTAGCATGCTTATGAGTGAGAAATGAGGCTCAAAATAAATCCATGCATTAGCTATAAGGGACTCTTGGTCATACGGAAAAAATCTTTGCATGGGCACCAAATGAAGCAGAGGATCTAACTAGGGTACCCATGTTTGGTAAGTCTCTACCACTTAATAATGACACGTCTTGTAGAAGATGGAGGGTTCTATCTTGCAACAAATGGGTTCGTACCTAAGGATTATGAGTGAAAGTTATAGGACAATGCAAATGTGCATGATGGAATGGATACCTATCCTATATGATGGGTAGAGAAAATACCTTCTCATAGTTACGAATGGTCAACATAACGCTAAAAATTGCAAGAATTTTGAGTGAAAACTACAAAAACCAATTCGATCCACTGTTGTATTAGTACATTAGTATAAAATACAATTCAAAACTATAGAAAGTGGGTAAAAACTACTATAAATAGTAGCAAAAACCAAATTTTACTATGTCATTTTGATTTTTTACCCAAATAGTGAAAATTGGACCAGATTACCTCTGATATTCAATTAGTGATTGCAGGAGCGTCAAGTGATGAAATCAGATACCGTCTGGACTAGGTGATTCCTCTTCCCCTCCTCTTCCTTTCTAGTGTATTACATTTTCCATTTAGGTTTCAAAATTTGAGTTAATTAAGGTGCAAATTAGTTATTTCAGTGTACGCGACCTACCACTCATCGAGTCTCGTATACGCGAGGTTATACGCGACTGTGTAAAATATGGACCACGTGTACTCAACACTATACATGACTATGAATTATACAACCCACATACAAGTCCGTAAATAAGGATTTTGATGGTTGCTAACTAAAAAAATGATGTTTCTCTGGAAGGATGGTGCTAGAATGGAGGGAAAGGGAACATGAGGAGGTAGGTGTTGCTGTGGAAAGTGATCCAGGGGCCCAAATGGCCTTGAAAATATGTGGGTAGTACAAATTTTGGGCACTCAAAGGGATGAGGGCCCAGGTGAGGCTGCTTCAGTTACTCATGGATTACTTGGATCCAAACAGTGAGAGCTTCAACCTTGATGGGAAACCATTGAGGATTGAAGTCGAGGATATATATTTCTTGATTGGGTTATCGCACTGAGGTGAGGTGGTGAAACTCAAATCCTAGGGATATGGGAGTGGTATGAAGATAGAGGAGTACATAGACACTCACTTTATAGCAAGGAATGATAAGGTCGAGAGTAAACTCCCCATCCAAGTGATAAATAATCTCAGCCTCAAGATTGTTGTCCTCATTTTTACCAGGATCACAAGATCAGCCTCGTTGCACCAAACATCGAGGCCTCTCATGTTTTATTCTATAGAGTGCTTGAGACTCGTGATGTACGATTGGTGCATCTCACTACTGGCTAATATGAAGAGCCAGTTGACAGAGTGAAAACAGGGTAACAAGAGGAACTTTGGGTTTGCCTCTATAATGTGTATCTTTTTCTTCGAGCGAGTTCCAGGTTTTGGACCTAGAGTCACGATCATTCCTAAAGGAGCTTGTGTTCCATCCATGGCATGGTGGACCAAGTTAATGAGACGACAGCTGGTAGGTAGGGTGCCCACAAGCCACAATGATGATTTATTTTACTAGTGGAGGAGACAAGTCATTTCTCTGGATGACTACCCCTATGCAGGGATCAACTTCGGAGGGGATCCTGACTTTCCATTGCCACCAGGGACTGCCTAGGGGGACATAGGTATGTGAAAGTTTTTAAATATTTCATTTTCTTTTGTATTTTTCTATAGTAAAATAAAATATTTTTGGATGATTCTTGACTACCAACTAGGCACTTTTGTGATGCAGACGTAGGTACGCAATGGCCGGAAAGGCTTCCACTACATCATCGAAGGAAACAGGGAGATGAGGAAGTGGGAGGAGAAGTAGCGAGAATTCTTCAAAACATGCAGGGAAATCTGTCTCGTTTGACACATAGGATTCTGATAGTTCAGCTATAGGACCTGTCGGAGGTCATGCAATGACAAGTGGTTGGTGTGCCCATAGCTTGGGTGTGACTCTTTCGGCATCTCATAAAGACCGTATTTTTTTATCATGATACACATCGAGCATCACAGGCGTAGATGTCGTGGGTTTTGTATTATCAGTTGTATATGTGTATTAAGGGTGTTGGCTCCAATTTTGTACTATAAACACGATATTTTTTGAAATATATATAAAACAGGGTTCTTCATATTTACTATATTACAATGTGTACATTGATGAGATTGTTTTCTTTTCTTAAGTTATGTTACAAATTCCAATATAAAACAAAATTAGCATAATCATCGAATACATAATTAGAACTCCTAGGTATGTGATGATAAGTGATAAAATCAAATTGTCACTCTAAACAATGTACCCGTAGGAATCATCGGAGTAAAGTAGGATTGCACACGCGGTAACTATCATTCAACTGACATACTACTAACTGGAAATCCAGGTGAACTTTTAAAGAGAGAATACCATGTGAGATATCATCGCGCAAAAGTTCTATAACAACGCTATATTTGGCCACATTATTCAAGGATGTCTCTAAGCATACACCACCTAAAGACACCAATAGAACCTTGGGTCAGTAAACCACCCAAGTGACAGAATCCAAGTTTTTTGTATGATGAATGGATCCGTGTACGAATCCTAAGTAGAAAAAAGACTCTGTTAACATCTGCCAACCAAGGGAGAACTTCTATAAGCAAGTTGAAGACAAAAAGTAAAGGGAAAATATATATACACTAAATTACATTAGTATACAAAGAGTTACGCCCAATATTGGGGCTCAAGCATAATATTGTTTCAAGTAGAGCCCATCCCTAGGCTCGACCAACATGTTCCCTTCATAATATTCTAACTCATAGGATCCTTTTTTTAATACACGTTGCACGATATAGGGACCGTGCCACATGGGTTTGAACTTTCCTGTCCCCAATGGTTCTTTGGCTTTATCATATAAAAGGATGAAGTCACCCTCAGTATTAAAATGAGGACAGACACACTTATCGTACTGGACCTTGACATGTCTTTAGTTTTCCTTGATAGTTGTAGAGGTGTCTCGACGTTGCTCGTCAAGACTCTCTATGTGTACGAGGCGTCACTCGAGATCAGAAGTGTCAGGGAGGAGCGCAACTTCCAATTTAAGAGAAGGGATTTTTCATTCAACAGGTAATATCGACTCCACACCGTGTACTAACTGGAAAGAAGAAAAGTCAGTGGCAGTCTTGACCGAGGGTTGGTATGCCCAGAGTGTAGGATATAGCATAATGTGCCAATCATATTTACTATGACTGACAATTTTATGGAAAATGGTCTTGAGAGACCTGTTGATGGCCTCTAAATATCCATTTTTTTGGGGGTAGTAAGGGGAAGAATGAACATGCTTAAAACCCATCTTGGATGCTATCTCTTCCATCATTTCGTTTTTAAAGTGACTGCCATGATCAATGACAATATCAATCGAGATATCGAATCTGGCGATAATTTGATTGAATACGAAGAAGGTGATAGTATTCCCGTCATATTTAACTGTAGGCATGTCCTTGCCTTAGTTAGTAAAGTAGTCTATGACCACAATAATGTGTTGATTCCCCCCATTTGAAGTTGGGTTGCAATCCACGAAGTCCACCCCCCATTTAGTGAAGGGACCAAAGGTAATGACTGGGTGAAGAGGGGCTAGATGCCAGTGCATTTTCCAAGTGAACACCTGGTAGGGGTGACACTTCTTAACCACTTCAACAAAATATTGAAAGATAGATGGCCATAAATAACCACCTCACAAAATTCTATGGTTTGTTCCAAGCCCAGATAGATTACCACCACAAGCCCCATTGTGGCAATTGTTTATAACTGACTTGGCTTCTTCGTGAGTTAAAACATGACACGGGATATTATCTATTCCTTGGATATACAAAGTGTCGCCGATGATACTGTAATTCTTGGCTTGTTATCGTACACGTCGTCAGTCATGTCGTGAGAGATGCCGAGGGAACTTAGAATTTTTAATATAGATAACAATGTATCCATACTAGGGGTTGGATGACATGAAAAGGAATATGTGTTCATCCACAAACGAATCAACATGGATAACATCCTTGTAACGACCTCCTTGTTACGACAACAACTCTGACAATAGGTGCAAATTTTTTGTTTAAGGTGTGTGCGCACGTGTAGAAGTAACCGACACCCTAGACTCTACGTCGCCACTCGACGACCAACAAGACACAACCACGATGAACATAAAAAGACAACAATGACCTTACGATTCCGTTATCATGAACTAATAAACGCATTAAAATTATATCACCTTGACTCTGCGCAACAACATGCACCTTCATCAATAGGTGACCTCCATAAAAGTACAACTACATTAACGTTTTCATA
Source organism: Picea engelmannii (assembly GCA_009831015.1). Lineage (NCBI taxonomy): Eukaryota > Viridiplantae > Streptophyta > Pinopsida > Pinales > Pinaceae > Picea > Picea engelmannii. The sequence continues at coordinate 138,998 of ML795181.1, forward strand.
ATGACAACACCATTGCATATTTAAAATACAATGACCTAGCATTCTAATAATCTTTCTAACTTCATTGTTCTAATTGATCATTAAAAACATAACCTTCTTCCTTCACATTTTATCCTCATTATATTACCGTAGCATTGCAGTTACACCTTATTGTAACATTTGAGAAAATTTACAATAAAATTCAGTAATAGTAAAACAAACAACAGTACCCTTACATTATATTTAGGTGAACATGTCAAGGAAGTTCCAATGAATATAACAACATTACCCTTACCTTAAATGGCCATAACTGGGCCAATAAGCTAACCTAAAAATTATTTCCGGTTATGTAATAAGAATACTACATCCCACTACTAGGATAAATTAAGTCAATCGTCTATCCTACATAACATCATAAACATATCATTCTAATGGATGCACTCGATCTTATTTGTCGAATCATTCACATTTTTACCTTCTTCTAAAAGCACGCAAGTAATCAACTTTGTTATAAGGCACCAGAGGTTAGAATTCCTTAATCAATCGTAGTTCCACATTATATTTAGGGCACAGGGTAAACTAATTAATAAACACTTCACTCTAGCTTGAATATATATAAAGAAAAACTCGGGTGAATTAAAAAATAAGCTTCTTCATCAAGCAACATCTATCACTGTTTCCTTGGGTAG
>ML795181.1:139765-167561 GCA_009831015.1 Picea engelmannii
ATATGTGAGTCAAGTCGGCAAGCTATCGTCAGCCTGCATCACCAATAATCATGTCAGAAATGTCGACATCAAATTATCTAATCAAATGAAACATTATAATAAACATATCAACCCAAAAGCACAGTCCCTGACTCAGTCCGGAGTCCAAGGGGGTTCTACCAATTCCTCTGCATCCTCAAGGTCAAAAACCCTGCACACTCAATAAAACTGAGTCAATAGCACCCGTCTACATCAAATAGTAACACATCATGTCATCGGTCAATCACATCATAATCAAATATAAAAGGTCTAACATAAAAAAGGGTCCAGGTCACTTGCAAGCAAGTGTCCTCAAATAATAAGTGTTCTCAGTGCGCCAGAGCGGGATGTTACAATCCTCATCCAATCATGGGAAGTCGAATATTAACTCCCTAAACACTAGTGATTTCTTGGATTTCACTGAAGCGAAATCGAGATCAAATTCTTGTAAAATGACAACCCATTTACCATATTTTCCCCCTATGATATGCCTCGTAAATATGTATTGAAATGGATTGACATCGACAACCACAGTAGTCTTTCAAAGAAATATATAATGGCATAAATGTTGGACTACGTGAACGAAAGCCAAGGCTATCTTTTCAACGTGAGAATAATTGAGCTTAGGACTGACTAAGTTTCAAATAAGATAGTAGATGACATGCTCACAAAGATCATCATCCTCCTGAACCAAAACCATACCAATCGTCTCCTCGGACACGACGACATAAAGCAGGTAATCCCTACTGTAGTCAGGAGACTTCATCAGATGCATTGATACCAAGGATTTTTTCAAAGCATCGAAGGATTATTGGGCTTGCTCATCCTAGATAAAAGTGGTGTCCTTATTCAAAAGATGCATGAAACCCTTAGTAATATTGGCATATTTTACTTAAACCGACGTAAAAAGTTAGCTTTCCCCTATAAACCTTGAAGTTTGTCGAATAGTGCAGGGGGGAGGAAATTAAAGTATTTCCTCAACCTTTAATGGATCTACCATGATCCCGGTATTAGAGACTAAAAATACCAAAAGACATCTAGACCTAACACAAAAGATGCACTTATGAGGGTTCAACCGGATTCTATAATGATGACATCTTTCAAAGACTAGCAAGAGGTGCATAGAATGATCCACTCTCTTATGAGAGTGAGCAGCAATATCGTCAATATAATCTTCAACAATATGCTTAAGATCATGGAATGCGAAGGTCATAGCATGTTGGAAGGTTGCTCCAATGTTTTTAAGGCTGAAAGGTATATTCCGATATGATAAAGTACCCCAAGGAAAAATAAATGTCATCTTGTGTTGATCCTTGGGTTTAATTTGAATTTGGTTATACCCTAAAAATCCATCCATGAAACAAAACACTTCGCTTCCCACACACTCGTTGAGAATATGATTGATGAAAGGTGTCGAGAAGTTGTCTTTAGGATAGGCCTTGTTCAGGTCGTGAAATTCCATGCATACATGGATGGTTCCTTGATTCTTATTCACAGGAACAAGATTGGATACCCATTCAGTCAAGGGAACTGGGTAGATAAAGCCAACATTAAGTAGTTTCTCTACCTTTGCCTTAATAGAAAGGACCTTTTGGGGATTGACATTTCTAATATGTTGTTGAACAGGATTAGAATTCACATAAGTTATAATATCATGCTCACAAATTTGAGGGTCGACTACTGGAATCTCTTCATATGAACAAGAAAATACATCTTGGAATTCCTTGAAGAGTTCGGTGTAGATCAAGATTTCCTCTGGTGAACAACCCACACTGATGTGTACATTTTCAATCTTGCCAGGGGTACAAGAGATATTGATCGTGATGGTAAAAGAGATACTCTCCATATTTCCTTCGACATAAATGTCATGTGTATCAAGTGGAACTACGACGTGACCGAATATCTCACTCAAAGTAGATCGAAAGTCATCTTGTTCGATTCTAGAAAGCTCTGGGATTAAATAAGAGAGATGATGCATATCATCCCAAGGTTTTTCAGAACCATTCATGGCTTCGATGATGAATTCATCCGAGGGAAAAGTCTCATCGAGGCAGTCGTTTGAACAAGAAAATAAAGTGGCCCAGATAGGCTTAAGAACAAGATCCTCCTTGTTCGTCGGTGAGGTAATAGGATTAGGATTAGTAGAAGAGTCAAGAACAACTTGATATGCAATCTTTGTTACTGATAGTGGCATGGCCATTCTAGCATGTGACTGATCTTCACAAGACGAAGTCGAGGAAGGTAGGGTACATAAATTGTTAAAATAGGAAGTTCTGAAAGGAATGAACCTCTCTGACGAAACAGGCCTACTGGACATGGCATAAACATGATGAATTGGTTCCATGAAGTTGAAGGTACCCGTAAGGGATGAATACATTCCGACACCGATATTCTCAGTTTTCGACTGATAATTTTTTACCACGAGGATTGACGGTCCAACAGATGCATTGGGGCTATCATATGCAAAGGACAACTGTTCAATCATCACGATCTTCCCATCATGAGGAAAAAAAGTGTGAAAGATGGACGATACGATGAGCATCATAGCATAAGTCCAATTGCCTCCTAGTAACAAGTTATAATTGAGGGGTGCATCAACCACCGCAACATCCACCTGTACTGTCTTCCCATCTAAATGGATCGGAAAGGTGGGAAGAATAATGTGAGGGTGTAAGGAACGACCGTCAAAACTAGAAAACATGGTCCGTGATTGAGAAAGAGTCGAAGAGCCGAGAGCTTTCCAATAGATCAGGGACATCACACATGTAGAAGCACCATCATCAACAACTACACATTTGATGGTATACTTTGAGTACCCCACATGGGTTTGGAATGCCACATGGTAAGGCAAGTGAGGCTTCACATATGTGATGTCAAACTTGATAACTTTCGAGCCACTAGGGTCTAGAGCTCCTAAAACAGATAGCAAGGAATTCCTCTGTGAAGGAAACGTCTAGAGTACCTCAAGAGATGAAATCGAACAAGGAGTTTGACCCAGGTCCTTAATAATAGAGTAATTCTAGGTGGCACTAGCATTTGGATTGTGGTTAGAGAGCTTGAGTAATACTTTCAGAATAGGAGGCGGTGGCTTTGGTTTTTTGATTTGTAAAGTTGTCTCCATAGGAAGAGGAGGAGATTCTAAGCTAGGTACAGTTTTTGAAGAATTGTAATCATGATACCGGGTGGCTACATTAACCTAAGAATTGACTATATTGATGCACAAACGGTCACCATCTTGTGGCAGTGGGTTTTGACTCTCATCGACCACATTTTCGGCATTAGAGGAGTTCAAGGCTATGTGTTGGTTATGTGGGAAAGGATTCATCAGCACAATAGGCGGTAGAGATAACAGCCTCACAACTTCTACAAGTTTGGGGCATAAATGAGTAAGGTGATCATCTGTACAAAACTTACAAGGAAATTTCACCTTATTCCTTTCTCTCTTTCCCTCACCATCATTATTATTCCTCTTCTCATTATTACCATTATCCTTGTGTTTATTATTATTCTTCCCACCCTTACGATTATTATTATCTCCTTTCTTTGTATTCCCTCCTGGTTGTTGGTTACCATTTCAGTCGGTCGATAATTGAATGGAATGTACATCTGCCGAATGAGTGGGATTGGAAGACACAGACGAAGCTGGCCCTCCCGCGGGTTGGTTTAGAGACAACTCTTTCAAACAACTTGTTAGTTGTGGAGCCTAATTATCTTCTTGATTTAGAGGTCTTTTACTTTCAGCCATGTTTATACCCCATGAAGTATTTACACCCCAGAAGTATGTACACTCTTCCACGCAGTGGAGTGTAGAGGAGGGGTACCCCCTCTACGGGGTCTGGGGGCAAGCGTGCCCCCAAAATAAAAATTTACCTTTAAATGTATATTGTAATTTCATTGTAAATCTGGACCGTTCATTATAAGGTCGCAGATCTAACGATAGAGATTATGTTAGGGTTTTTTTCCCTAGAAGAAAACCCTCGTTTATGAGGGAAATGTATTGCAGTGATGGTTTATGGCGAATATTGTATTCTGAGATAGGAGACTGTGAGAGAAAGAAGAGGAAGATACAACGGGTTTGTTGTAGGTTGTGTCCCTTCATATGTTGGATAATAATAAAGGAAGGACCTGGAAATTTCTCTAGTAGATGTAGCCCACACTGGGTGAACCACATAAATATGTGTCTCTATTGTATTGTGTATCTTCTATGTTTTGTTTCTGCATTTGTTTTATTTTATTTCTCCACGGTCTTGTTTTTCTAAAACGACTTGTCACTGAATCTGTGGATTTCACATTGGCGAAGCCTACAATGCCATCGACATGAGGTCCTGGATTTTGTCTAGGGTCATAGTTTGACCTCGGTGCATTTGGAAGAATATGGTATAATATCCTAGACTGAGAATATATAAGATCTAACTACTGGGCTTTGAAGATTGCTTCTTCCTCATATCTAACCCTGGATGTAGCAACATCCTTCGAGATAGGAGGCGAAAAGGACTTAAGGAACCATTCTAATAGGAAATTTGGGGGTATGCAGGTCTTGATAAACCTATTCCATCTATGCCACTCTTGGATGTTATCTGAGATATGTGTGGTGGTGTCCTAGCGTAAAGTCGACGAAATTTCTATGCCACCATCATAACGAACTAGCAATTGGAATTGGTTAAGGAAGACTAGAACCATCTGACTAAAGGTCCCATATGCCCCCTTAGGTAGCTCAATATACCATTTCCCAGCAACCCCAATAAGTGTGTGTTGAAATAATCTTAACTGAATGGAATCATAATTAAGGGAATTCGAAGAGAACCATAGGTAAAAGGTGGTAATGTGATCACCAAGATCCTCGACATTCTTACCTTCGAATTTTGGAATATCCTAAGGAAGCTTGGTGGGGATGGGGGGCCATGTAGGATCATGACACATAGGTTCGTTTATAAACTTAGAAAAGTCTGGCAGATTGAGCATGGCCAGAAAAGGGAGACAGGGTTACGACATCTAGCCCCAAGCTCCCTAGAAAGATTGTGTTTGGGGAACTGCAGCCCATCCAGGATTCTGGTAAGAACCATGGCCCTGTCTAGGATTGGAAGATCCTCCTCTAGTATGATTCATAAGAGGTTGGTTGGGAATCATTCCAGTAGGAATGTTCTGATGTGGGTTATAAAAATTTCCCCCAGCCAGAGTGGCTTCGGGTTGGGGGTTGCCGAAGGTGTGAAACTGACCTCCTCCAGGTGTGAATCGGGAGGATAAAGGTGGATTTGTCATTCCAAATGTGTTGGTCAGAATTGACACTGAGGAGGTAAGGGTATAAGATAGAACTTGAGTAGAAGCTTGTCCGCCAGGTTGGTTTCTCCACACAGAACCACCAAGATTATACCTGGGGTTAAAAGAAGGAATTCCTACCATAGTAGGAGTCGTTTGAGGGATCTGAGAGCCACCAAAAAAGAATGGAGTATAAGGAGGAGTTGTTCCCCCAAGTCCAATGTTATCATTAGGGCCAACAGTTGGGATAGATTTTGAAAACTATGAGGTAAATTTGACATACTATAGGAAAAAGGACTAGAGACCATAGGGATGGACTGAACGTTATAGCCCAGTGAGTGACCAAGAGACCCAAATGGGTTCGTGTCAATAGGTTGACCATTCACTATAGGATGGGCAACAGTGATGACAGGTGCCTCTGACACTACAACCATTGTGGTTGTAGGAGTCAAAGGGGTGCCATTAACTATAGTAGGTGTGGAAGTCGAGGGGCTCCAAGTATTTTTATGACTCAATTTAGTACTCATCCTTTTAGAATCACAAGTATGAAAAGTGGAGGTGTGTGTATCATGTCTAATAAATGTGGGCCTTTCATAAGGAAAATAATCGAAATCTGGTGGTAACTGTAACAAGCGGCTAGACCGAAGAGGAAACTGGTCTGACACCATGATCACTCAAGATATAAAAACAAATCCTAAGGCCAACTAGTAGTCAAAGAGAACACCAAAAATAATCAAACGATGAAAATGCACACAAACAAGATAAAGTGGTTGAAAGAGGCCTCCTTCCCTAAAGTAGGTATTCCTTTCCCAAGAGGGTCCTGAGACTCCCTGCTAATTATCGGAGGTAACAAAATCATTTATAAGGGCCCTCATGGGCTTAACAACCAGTCAGTCAGATCCCCCCATGGAGGTAATCCTCCATAAAATCTATGTATTTTTTTACCCTTATCTGACCCAGGGTACCTTATGAATAACCCTTGCAAGTAACCTATGTGAAACCTAAGTCAATAAACTAAGCAATCATTGTATAACTGATGCAAATATGAGTAGTCGTAAGTCAGGTCCACCATATGGGCATGGTAGAAAAGCCCGAAACCTTGAAAGAATAGCCTCTCATGAAGGTAAGGGCACTAGCAAGATCCCCATATATGAATATATCCCCAAAAATATCTCTGACGCTAAGAAGGTATCAGGGGGATATCCCTTCATCCAACCTCGCGTGACCTTGTGATTAACTCCGGTGTAAGTGGAGCCTCTTGATATTACTGATTATACAATGGATTTCAGCACTCCCTTAGTCAGACAAATATGTTTATTTAATAGCCTTTGAAAAGTTTACTCACAAAATCCTATTCCAAGGCACTAAATCCTAAGCTAGTTTGTGCACCCTAGAAAATAAAATCGTTACTAATGAATTTTAAGTTATAGTGTTAATTTTAATGGTCATGTTTAGTCGAAAGGTGCAGTCGTGAAACTAGTGATGTTATGACTCAACAAGTAAAGTAAATGAATATGAAACAATGCAAATTCCTAACTTCAATTTCCAATGAATGATATGCTTCCTAAAAATGCAACTTTCAATTCAATTCTACAATTCTGAATAAAAATGCAATCTTTCTTTACATGCACTAAGATAAATGAGAAAGACTCAAAATATCAAAATTCTAATCAATGAAAAATGCCTAATAGTTTTGTATTTTCAATATAAGAAAAATGAAAATGCATGGAATGAATAACAAATTGATATATAGACTCTATTGTGTATAGAAAGAGAAAACTCAAGTAGGATACCAAGGAGAAAAACACCTACCCAATGTACAAGGACAATAAAAATGAAAAAATGATGATAAAGGCACCACCCAAAAATTCAACCCAATACAGGTTTCCTATCATCCCACAGACACTTAACAGTTACTACAGAGACCCAAGAAGCCTCTACAATCATCAAAACCTACCCAGCAAGCACCAAACCCAGAAAAAAAGTAAAAGAGGTTGATGTACGCGAATGTTCAAGGGAACAATGCATATGTACGCATCTTGAAAAAGGACAACACACATATATACGCGTCTGTCAAGTAAAAAAATGCGTGTATGTGTCAAAAAAATGCGTGTATGTGTCAAAACAAAGCTAGGTAAAGGAGAAGGTTGAAAGACTCAGACCCAAAGTGAACAGAGGTTGTTAAGCAATGATACAACAAGAAACACAATATGAACAAGAGCAATCTAAGGATAAAAACACTCCAAACCCTGAAAAAAGAAGATTCAATCCTCAGTGTGGTCGCCGATTCTGTTACAAGGAAAATCTCTCTATGGCTAGGGGGAATCCACAACAAATGGAAATGAGTGCATAAATCAAATCTATTCTCTAGTATTCTATATAAACAAATATGCTATCAATACAAGATAAAAGGCCTACCTCATCCAGACGTTCGATGAAGTCCACCGTTGAGCACTTGACCCAAATCAATACACCTGCAACTAGTCCTCAACAACCAAGAAAATAAACCATATGGTGATAATATAATATGTCAACACATTCAATATCATAATCCATTAACATTCATAACAAATATGCCGATGGAATAATAATTCAAATATTTGCAAGATATCAATTGTATGGGAACAAATCATTTCTATTAAGATATGATCAACAAAAGTGAATAAGTTATAGAATTTTGTGTCAGCACAGTTCAAACCTGAGAAACTAAGTTCCTTCTTGTTGGGCCTCCACCAATTCAATCCTCCACCAAATGCAAGTTCATGTAAGAGAGTGTTGGCACCGGGTCAAAGTGGAAAGAAGGACGATCGTGGGAAAGAAAGTGTGCAGAAACGGAAGTAACGACTGGAGAAATAACAACACACTCGCATGCAAGAAAGCATGCACAAGGAAAGCGACATCTGGAGGAAGAAAAACAAGCATGCATGGGAGGAAGACCTAACGTCAGTAGGGTTAGGGTTTTTGTAATGCTTTGTAAATGGTTGAAGAGCCTGAAATGTATAAATACAGATGCGTAGGTATCATGTAGAGGTTCAACTGTTTAGGTTAAAAATTTGTGTATTAGATTGGGGTGTTTAGCATGAGCGGATGTGATATACGATATTGACTATTATGCACCATTTTTGTAAGTTTTTAAGCTATAAAGGAGAATAGAAGGTAGATCTGAGGATTAGATCGCAGGATGTAGAGCCTCATGTGATCTAGTTCACCTCATATAGATCTTACCCATCATAGGGTAATTGTAAGCACATGACATTGAAAATGAAGAACTGCCATAATAAAAGAGACAAGAGACAAATCTTTGTGGATGTAGCAGAGGAGGGGGTGAACCATGGTAATAACTGTGTAATGTGATGAATGTATACATCTCTTTATTTTCTTTCAACAGGTTATTGTTATGCTTAATAAATGAGTTCATACATTGTTATGGAACACAAATATGTTGCTTGGGTGGTAATCTATGTAATGGGAATGTGTAGATTACCGTCATAGTTTGTAGTGCATGGATATGACTAATAAACCCCTATCTTATACTCAATCCTAGGTTGTAAACACTTGAGTCTTACAGCCACCCATTTAAAGTTATCTCGGGTGAGACTGCACAGTGCATTTTGTGTATTGTGTTTCCTTCTGGTTTACCAGAAGGGTCGATAGTTTTAGAGACTTTGTTGGAAACCTGAATGACATGAACCCTAATTCAATAACTCGGATAGACAGGTCAGGAAGACCGACCACAGAATGAAAGATAAACAACAAACAAATGGTTCCATTGTTGTGTTAAGAGGAACAAGAGAGGACTGGGTAGATGAGATAGAGTGCATGAGAAAAGAATGAGTGAAACCAGAATACCATTAGGCCATTAGAAAGTAATGTTGAGACAGTGGAGCCCCATGAAAGAAGAAATCGAAGGCTGGTTGAGAACCAAAGAGCTAGAGCTTGCCCATAAAGACAATAGGAACCCTAGCATCACACCTCACAAATATTTGGATAAATACATGTTTACTTATTTATATGAAGTCTTTTTCTGTGGTTTTCCCCACTTATTGCAGGAGTGGATACTAAGGTTGAAATATAACCACATGATGAACTGGATCCGACAACTAGATTGGACCCCAGTACAGGTTGAGCAACTACAGCAGGTGAAAAAAAAATTCACTCACGCAGATGACTTTTGGCTTGACAATATTATGGCAGGCTTCATCACAGAGTTTGTAGTCGACACATCGAAGTCATACAGTGAAACAAATGAAGAATCTCTATGTGGACCTAGAGGAGGGTACATTCGATCATTGTATACTTCTATGAAAATATTTCTATATAACAAAGGTTTAATGACAATGGAATTAGATAGCTAGACTTCCTTGCATGCATGGGGGAAGGGGGGAAGCATTGACAGAGAGAGGATAAATGGAAGAAGGTCAGGATAAAGGAAAGAAGGAGGAACTCTTGGAACCGATCTTGATGGATGACGAATAGTTTTAGTAGATCCTGGCGTCATCAGGAATGACACGTAGCGGAGTACCCTACCAATATAAGGTGAATACCAAGAAGAGAGTCGTAGCCGCTAGGGAGGGCTTGGAAAGTGATGAGGAAGAGGTAGATTATCTCCAGGCTATGGAGGATATTGAAGAAATCCTGCATGAAACTTATGAGAGGAAAACAAGAGGCCCAAGAATGGGAGGAGAAGGAAGCCATCCTATCCATATTAATGTCAGTGTGGAACCCATAAACCCATGTTTGACTAATACACCAAAGAGAATACCACTGTTTAGACAACCGAAGTTCAGAGGAAGTCTGACAGCAAGAAGTACATATATTGTAGGATAAACAACTAGAAGAGCTAGTTGAGGCAATACTAGTCAAGTATCTACACTGCATGACGGAGGTAGCAGTTCAATATTTAGAATGGAGGGACACGATCCCACTATCAGATTACCAGAATTTCGAGGAGAAGTAGCAGAAGATCCTAAGAAGCACTTATTCATTTGAGCAAAGATTTGGGAGGAAAAATATATCATTGATGAAGACACCAAGCTCACGCAGTTAGAGATCACGCTAAGAGACCGTGCACTAGATTGGTACATGAGTTTAGACACAGACAGTACCCCCGGGATGACAAGGACACTCATAGACATTAAAAATCTATTGATTAATGAGTTCCAGAAGCCAAGCTTAGAGGATCAGTACCTGAATGAGATGATTGAGATAAGACAGAATCTAGGAGAATCTATATGGGATATTGATTAGAGATTCAAGTGATTGAAGGGAAAACTAAAATACCTTCTGACCAAGATGCAACACCGGCACCTGTTTTTCAACTCACTACTCACACATCTAAAATATCCCTTACGAAAATAGAAGTTTTAGATGCAGGCCAAGGCTCTACAGGAAGACTTGTAGGTGGAAGAGAACCAATACTAGCAAACGAACCTAGCTATTGAAGAATTGAAGGAGGATTTGAAGAATATAACATTTCAATTGAACCAAAATAAGAACAATGACAAACGAGAAGTCGTTTGGTGCACCACATGTAGAATCGAAGGACACCACAAGAACGAATGCCCAACATTCTCACAGTATATGGAACAGGTATTCCTAACCCACTACCATAGGGAGGATTATGGTGCGAAATATGCAAGAAACCAGGACACAACCCTTACCACTGCATGATCATGAAGAAATATTAGACAGTTCCAAATAATTCATATTGCACCTTTTGTAAGTCAGTGGGCCACAACGACAAAGATTGCAGAACTATGGAGCTGATGTGGGAAAGAAAATCAGATGCACATAGAGTACAAGATGAAATGATGACTGGGCAAGCAACACCCCAGTTCAACCAAGCCCCATCCCCATACAACACTGCGCAGCAGCAATATAATACTATGCAACAACCCTACAACAACGTACATCCGCAGTATATCCCGGCACAACCCCAGTACAATATCGTGCAGTATAATCAGAAACCATAGTATAACACATCGAGAGGTGATCGCGCAGTATACAGAGGAGGAGGACAAGCCATAGGAAGTTTTGGGCATGGTAGAGGCCGAGTCACATGTCACAATTGTCAACAACCAGGAAATTATGCATGAGAATGTCCACTGCCACCAACGACTTGTATGTATTATCTCACATCAAATCACGAGATAGGGGAATGTTTGACACTCTTAGTAAATATCCAATAAAAGAGGAACCAAAACAATTAGAATGTTCAATGGATTTCAGCTTAAGCAAGGGATGATGGGTGAAACATCAACATAGTCACTCGTGGAGGAACGAAAACAGGAAATGACGTAGTTTGAAAGCAACCAGCATAGAGCCAATCGATAAATAAGAACACAGAACCAAGGAAGCAGTTCGACACACCCAAAGAAAAGGAGACTTTTGAGGAAGCCATACAAGAATGTCAAAAGGTGGGTGCAACATCAACTTCAACTACACAACCATTCAAGGAATCCCCAAAATACGAAATGCCACCATCGTTGGATCATATCAACGGAATGTAACCCAAGGGACAAGTAAGTACTATCAAAGACTTTTTGCAATCATGCGTAAAAGTATTAAATGACCCTTCATCTATGAAAATATTACAAAACATACTAGATAAATGTGGTAGCGAGACAGAAGAAAAGCTCCAACCAAAAACCGTCAATTACCTACACACCCGAAGAAGAACAAGTAGGGAATTTAGACTAAATGCTAACATTGGGGATTTCAATATGGGAGACATGATACTATACCTAGGATCTGAAGTGAATGTGCTACCCAAGAATACCTAGCAATGCATGGGAGAGCCAACATTGGGATAGTCAAATGTCCAATTAAAACTAGCCAACTAGCATAGAGTCCTACCAATAGGTAGACTAAAAGGATTAGCAATATATCTTGACAGGGTGCGCAATACAAAATACTTTGAAGTCATCGAAATAGTAGATGGCACAACACCATACCCAACACTACTCGGTCTGGATTGGGCATTTGACAATCAGGCCATAATTAACTTAAAAAACAAGAAAAATGACATTTGAATATGGAGATTACAGGGTCATAGCACCACTCGACCCATCAGAAGGGGAGAGGTTCATAGAACCCAGTTTCCTAGACTTAGAAGATATCAACCAGTTGTACAAAACAACTGCGCACGATGAGGATTACGTAAACCCAATTTCATATGGGGTACTCAGTTCACGAAGCATTACTTCATGTGCAACAGACTCAAACACTGGGTTAGAAAGTTGGAAGTAGAGAATACATGAATTATCCACGATAATATGTGAAAGGATACCTCGCAGAGTATGATGGATAGGCATAGAAATCAGAGAACCACTCAGTTTCAATGAACTAAATGATTTGGAAACATTCTTGACACAATATGAAGACAAATTATTAGAGAACCAGAGGCTACGAGCATTGGATTTATCACTCAAAGCCACACCTGTAGGATGGTGGGACACACACAAGGAGACTATCACAAATTGGTATCAATGTAAGCGGTTACTACGCAAAAGGTTCGATGCAGAATAGAAAAACAACAAATAGTAGAACTACGATGGACACGGAGCACCATCGAAGCACTTGGAGGCGTGTAGAATTCTATGGAAAATGACACCACCTGAGGAATGGCCTCATCACTTCATACATACTTTAGAGGGCATACCAATGAACTGATACATAGACTAGGAATTGTGCAAAGGAACTACAACATGGTGAATATTGTTGTAGAACTTCGCAGTCACTTTCTCATTTGAGCATCAAAACCCAAACATAGATGCATCCCTTAAATGGATAAGAGGATTAATATTCATCAAAGAACCAGAAATAGAAACCATCAAAGAGAACAACAACGGAATAAGCAGACAGTCAAGGAACTACTATCATGTTACTATGTATAGGAGGAAGCACTAGACGAAGATGACCCACGTGATATTCAGATTGAAGAAGTAGAAGGTTAAAGATATGTGGAGGGACCACCCATAGAATACAAAGTGATTTCCGTGCCAATCAAGGTAAAAAAATTTAACATCGAAAAAGATGAACATTTCAAAAGGACCAACGTTGGAGACTACTGGGATGAGACAAAAATAGAAAGCATCACAGAGTTGTTGCACCCATACATCGACTTGTTTCCTACTACATTTACAGATATGAAGGGTATAGCAGGAGAAATGGGAGAGATGAAGATACCACTCAAACCTGAAGCGATACCGATTAGACAACGACCATATATACTAAAAACCATATATAAACAAAAAGTTAAAGAGGATATTGACGAAATGCTCGAAGCCGACATAATCGAACCAGTTGAGGAATCAAAATGGATAAGCTTGATGGTAGTATAGGACAAGAAACAAGGAAGAGGGATTAGGATCTGTGTTGACTTGAGGAAGTTGAACGATGCATGCCTACATGACCCATTCCCTACATCGTTCATGGATGAAGTGTTAGAGAATGTTGGGGCACATGAACCTTACTCATTCACTAATGGATTCTCAGGCTACCATCAGATTAAGATAGCACAGGAGGATAGATACAGGACCACGTTCATGATGGAATGTGGATATTACCAATATATAGTCATTCTGTTTGGAATGAAGAATTCACCAACAATATTCTCTAGAGTGGTTATCACAACATTTAAAGTATTCAGTCATCAGTTTCTCGAAGTATACCTGGATGAATGGACAATATATAGTCTGTTGAAAAAACATGTGGAAGTTTTACGCCTGATGTTGGAACAATGCAGACAGTGTCAAATATCACTGAATATCAAGAAATACATATTTGGGACATCGTTTGGGATACTATTGGGCCACATAGTATGGAAACAAGGCTTACTAGTGGATTCGACAAAGATCACAGTCATTGTGAACTTACCAGCATAAAAAACAGTATGTCATCTATGAGCGACATTAGGACATATCGGATACTATAGGAAATTCATCAATTGATATGCGCAGATCACAAAGCCAATGGAAAATATGTTAAGGAAGGATACAAATTACCAATGGAACGACAAGTGTCAACACGGTCTGAATACATTAAAGGAAAAAATGGTTACAACATTGATATTAGTATTCCCAGATTGGGAAAAGGCATTCCATGTACATGTAGATGCATCAACGATAACACTTGGAGCTATATTAGTGAAACCAGGAGCAGGAGACTTTGATCACACGATAGCATTTGCAAGGAGAAAACTATCAAACTCAGAGAAGAATTATAACACGATGGAAAGAGAAGGTCTAGCTATGTTTTACGCACTGCAAAAGTTCAGACATTACCTATTGAGAAAACATTTTAAGATGTTTACAAATCACTTAGCCCTGAAATACCTAGTCAACAAGCCAGTGTTGGGGGGGATAATTTGTCGATGGTTAATGTTATTTCAAGAATTTGACTTCGAAGTAATAGTCAAAATAGGAAAATTGAATGCAGGACCTAACCACCTATCACAGATCACAAATGGAGAAGAACCCACAAACTTAGAAGACAACTTTCTGAGTGCATAGTTATTCTCAGTACATATTACTGACGACTACTTCACAGATATCATCCAATACTTGAGAACAAGTACCGCGCCATAATAATATACCACTGCACAGAAGAAGAACTTGGTATTCTGTGCAACCAACTATCAACTGATAGCAGGACATCTATACAAGATGGGTGAAGATAGCATCTTACGAAGGTACATGTTAGAGCACGAACGACCAAGAATTTTAGCGTAATCCCACAAGGGAATGGTAGGAAGACATTATTCAGGAAAAGCTACCACGTAGAAGGTACTCCGCGTAGGATTATGATGGCCAACGATCCACAGAGACTCAAAAGAGTACTGCTGGAGATGTGATGTCTGTCAACGGGTAGGAAAACCGAACAAAAGGGATGAGATGTCATTATGACCGAAAGTAACATTACAAGAATTTTTTAAATGGGTAATATAATTTGTGGGACCAATTAACCCACCAGCCAAAAGAATAGGGGAAAGATACATCATCACCACGATGGAATACCTAACAATATGGGTGGACGCCGCACCAGTAAAAGACTGCAGCATAGAGACAATTGCACACTTCTTATTCGAACAAGTAATTACTAGGTTAGGGTGCCTAAGATTTTTTATGAGAAACCAAGGAACACACTTCATAAACAACACCATCTGCATGATTCTCAAAGAGTTTTAAGTTCATCATCAAAAGATCACAACATATCATCCACAGGCAAATGGCACAGTAGAATCCTTCAACAAAATTCTCGAGAACACACTAACAAAGATTTGTAACATCAACAGAGACGAGTGGGACCTCAAATTACCTGCAGTATTATGGGCATATAGGATGACATGCAAAAATTTGACAGGGAACACACCATTCAAACTAGTCTATGGCCAAGAATCAATAGTGCCATTAGAATTTTTAGTACCAATCCTACACGTAGTCGCTATCACACAAATGATAGAACGAGGTACAATACAGGAAAGACTGAATTAGCTATTGTCAATGGAGGAAAACCAAATCCTGGCAAGATTCCATCAACAAGTGAAGAAGACCATAGACAAATCTTGACACGATCGATACATCAAGAAGAAGATGTTCAAGGAAGGAGATCTAATATTTCTCTATGACAACAAATCGTTTCAACACCTAGGAAAGATGAGAATGATTGGTTAGGACCATACGAGGTAAAATATGTAACAAACAGAGGCATTGTATAGTTAATATATTTATCAAGCACAAAACTTAGAGGAATTATCAACGGGACCCGACTGAAGCTGTACAAGAACAATCGACCACCCACCACGCAGTCAAAAAAAAAGAAAAAAAGAAAAAAAAAACAAAGCACACCAGAGATAGAAACGTCGCATAACATTTGAAACATGAATTCAGTGAAGGCAAGGACAACGGTTACATACCAAATAAAAATAAGCGGGAAACATAAAGTCGGCAAAAGCAGGATGATAGGACAACACTACACGAAACTAAGGCATGACAAGGACTGATGGAACATCACATTAAACACGCCAACTAGAAACAACAAAGTAAGCATAATGGAAAGTATGAAACTGTCGCATATGCATTGAACCCACAATTATGGTGCATTAATCACATCATGGAGGAATCATCCCTGACAAGCTTCATGGCAATCCCATACAACATGCGAGAACAGAAGCAACTAGTCTATTCACGAAAGGAGAACAAAGAAAGAGCCATAGCAGCCAAAACGACCAGAACGAGACCATAGAGATTGCCAAAGTCATTCAAACTTAGAAAACTTTCGACAGTCACTACTATGGAACCACCGAAGCCTACAGAACTAGGCCACACAACCAGACCGACCAGGGTTCAAACTAGGTCACGAGGACAACTGGAAGAAAACGAGCATAGGCAGTCGGAGATCGTCGATATCGACGAAATCCCATCCCCATAGATGATATCGGTGAAATCTACACCAATATTGGAAGAGATTTAGCGGCCAAAAGAAGAGGCCATGAAAGAGGATACACCAACAGTGGAGAAAAATCCTCAGAATGAGGAAGAGGAAACCCAAATGGAAGTGCAACCAAAAAGCACAGAAAAATCCATGGAAGTTAATGAAACAACACAAAATTTGGGAGAAACAATGGAACTAGACGGATCACAGGTACCCAGCCTAGGTCAACCAACAGAGGAGACTGCTAGAACTACCTCGACTTGGCTAGAGTGTCTTACAGGGGAGAAATCGACAGTTGCAGGAACTTCGAACCAACCACTATAGCAGGAAGACAGATTTCTGATACCAAGCTCACCCCGTAAGAAATCGACAATAGAAATTGTGCTACCACTCATACTAGATGGAGTACAGGTAGACCCACAGTTACTGGGTCACGTCAGGAAGCTCAAGTATTCTTACCCTGATGTATCAGATGAAGCCAAGTACCCAGAACTTGTGCCGAGGGTTTTTCTGCAGAACATAGTGGTAAACCAACTTGGAGAAACGATCAACCAACTGCATCAGTGGGTAGTTGGACTGGACATAACAAGAATTTTAGGGTTTCTGAAACTTCCACATTTTGGGTGAGGCCAGTACGTGACAACATGCATCAAGCAATTGTTATCATTCACGCATAGAGGGGACATATGTCTAGACAAACCCGTTCCCATAAATGTTGAGCTTATCATGCAGATAATAGGACTACCCGACCAAGGCATGGATCCCGCATTAATTCTAGATGATCAATCCAAGGACAAAGCGTTAGCATAGGAAATGAAGAAGAAATATGGTACATATAGGGGAACAAGAGCCATTATAATAAAAAATATCAACAATGGAGCGACACAATTGGGCGCAAATATCCTAGCTTGCAAATTGTAAATAAAATGTCGCAAAGACGAAGTACCAGCAGGAGTCATTATAGTTGCAGCTCAGTGCGCAGAAGGAACCTTCCTGAGTTGGGTGCCTTATCTATTAAACTTGTTCCAAGTGGACTGGAAGGATGTGCAGGACCTCGATATAGAGTTCCATTACTCATGGCTTCTCACCCTCATAGCCTTCATGAGATGGTGAGAACTAAAGTATGTATTTTTGTGTACTAGACCACATCCAATGAGAGCTAGATATCTATTACTAAGATCTGGGCCACAGGCCAAGCATAAGAGGAAGAATGGAATCGTATTTGAAGCATACCTATGGGACATGCAGGAAGTTATCAATCGACCATGGAGAATAACACCAGAGGTTGTCTCGTGATATGGGGACATCGCTAACTTCTGGGCTACACGTCAATCCATCTGGATACAACTAAGGTAGGGTCCAGATAAATAGTGGATACCGATGTGCTACTGCATCACAGAAGGTGATATATACATGGTCATCAACAAATGGCCTAATGAATGGAGAATCCCATCCATTCCCCAGGAAGTACCAGAAAGAATAGAAGAAGGAGAGGGAGCATAGGCGGAAACATAGCCTTCGCAAATCCTTGTGCCTAAGAAACCAAGGACAGGCCAAGACAAGCCGACTTAGGAAGATGAAGGGTTGAATCAGATAGGAACCTAGAAGGAGCATAAAGTGACCAACGGACAACTGAAACAAGCTAAGGGAGCACAGGAGACCACCCCAAATCCCAACACACAGGAACCACAGGGAACGAATATACCAGTTGTGCAGATAGTAGGTGTGTGCAAGAAATCAAAGGCACAATGAGAATCACCAGACTATATGATCACGGAGGACGATGGAGAAATGATAGCTAGAATGGTCCATGATTTTCTAGGAGAAGACTTCGATCATGCATCACATCATAGGGATAAACTACAAAAAGAGCTAGCAGAAATGGAACAGTTCCTCAGGACACTCGGGAAGGCCTAGAGAACAAGTAGCAGTAGAGGCATAGAGCCGTCAACAATGGATACCAATGAAATATTGGAGGTAGAAGAACGAGACCCAGTCCTTCCAATGCCACACGCACATGCAATCATCTACATAAAACCTAGCATGATGAGAATGGACGAAATCTTGGGACAGAAACCACTAAAGGATTTGGACCACATCTAATTAGTCTTTACGAGGATTCCATCAAGGGCACTATACAAATTTCAGGTTAGCATCGACCACGAAATGCACTCTTGGGCACATAAAAACTTAGTCGAGCTACAACAAGCAACGAAGAAGTGAGAAGCGCTAAAAAATGATTGTGAGCAGGCCAAATCCAAAACTCGAAAGGAGAAAGAATGTAGGAACGAACTTGAACAAAGAGTGGGAGAAATATTTGGGAAAGTTCCAAGCACATCACAAGGAAACGAACTCCCAGCCACAGAAAAGATCGACCAGATTGCGCAGGTAATTGATCGATATGAGAAGGATATCGAGGGGCTCCAATATTTGCTCACACCAAGAACTCCACCAGTGGTGAAGGAGAAAAGGAGGTAGGCAACAACAACACAACTACAAGAGATAGAGACATAGGTTAGCATGGCAACTGACTTGTGCGATAGAGAAGCGCAACTTTCTACAAGACAGGAGGAGGATCCACAAGTCTGACATTGGGACAAGGAAGAGGAAAGGATCAATGCAATGATCCAAGAACTCAAATAGAGGCAAAATACCATACCAATCCCAAAACGCGTCAAGGGAATGCAAGAGCTGAAGAAGATGCAGGCATAACTTATCATTGCACAAATGAACAAAAAGGAGCGCGAGGCTCAAATAGAACCACTACAGGAATGGGTAGCATAAGTACTCGCATAGGAAGAAGGAGCTAGAACACAGATAGCACAAACATAGGCATAATGTGTAGGATTACTAAGAAACGAAGTGGCAGTTCAGGTAGTAGATACCATTAAGGAGAAGACCACGCAAGGACTAACAAAAGAAGGAGAGCTGAAGTAAAAGTTCTAGAAGATCACCAAGGAGATCAAGGCAACTCATAAAGATTAGGTGACTCGGGAGGCATCACATGTCAGTGTTGGGGGCCTGTTGGCACCAGGCCGAATTGGAAAGAAGTATGATTGTGGTAAATAAGGCGTGCAGAAACAGAAGTAACAACTAGAGAAAGAACAACATGCGTGCATGCAAGAAAGCGTGCACAAGGAAAGAGACAGCTGGAAGATGAACATCACACGTGCATGGGAGGAAGACCTAATGTCAGTAGGGTTAGGGTTTTTTTAATTCTTTTTAAATGGATGAAGAGCCCAAAACGTATAAATATAGATGTGTAGGTATCATGTAGAGGTTCGACTGTTTATGTTGAAAATTTGTGTATTAGCTTGGGATGTTAGTATTGTTATCCCATATTCTACTGTAGTTACACATGAGTAGATGCGATATATGATATTGACTGTTATGGAACATTTTTGTAGGTTGTTGAGCTAGAAAGGAAGATATATGTAAGATCTGAGGATTAGTTCGCAGGATATAGAGCCTGGTGCGATCTAGTTTGCCTCAGATATATCTTACCCATTAGAGAGGAATTGTAAGCGCACAACGCTGAAAATGCTGAACTTCCATAATAAAAGAGACAAGAGCCAATTCTTTGTGGATGTAGCCCAGGAGGGGGTGAACCACGGTAATAACTATGTAATGTGATGAATGTATGCATCTCTCTACCTTCTTTCAACAGGTTATTTTTATGCTTAATAAATGAGTTCATACATTGTTATGGAACACAAATATACTGCTTGGGAATTAATCTGTGTAATTAGAATGTGAACCTACGAGGAATAGGTAGATTACCCTCATATTTATTAGTGCATGGCTTTGATTAATAAACCCCTATCCCATACTCAATCCTAGACTGTAAACACCTAAGTCTTACAACCACCTATTTAAAGCTATCTTGGGTGAGACTGCGCAGTGCATTCTGTGTACTATGTTGCCTTCTGCTTTACTTGAAGGGTCGATAGTTTTAGATACTTTGTTGGAAACCCAAATGACATGAACCCTGGGTCAATCAATCGAATAGACAGGTCGAGAAGACTGGCCATAGAATGAAAGATAAAAAAAAAACAGAGAGACAATGGGTTTCTCAATCAATAAGGGAAGAGATTGGGGGTTGAACACTGTGTTTAGACTTAACAGAAAAAGGGATGCAGACTCAATGCAAAGTGAATAATTTCTCTAGAGTAACTTTTCTCTCAAAGTTGAATTCTTTCTGCTCTTTTCCATAGCTCGGAATTGGCCCATTTACAGCCTTCAAGTGGAATTGAAGGGTCGAGTTAGATCGTTTCGAGTATATTGAAGGCCAAGGATCATTGATATTATGTCATGACATGGAAACCCAACACCATTTTCAAATTTTGGGCACATTTCCTGATGTACATGGGCTATAGTGGTGAAACTTGCATATACACATGTTGTATAGTAGGTAAGGTGAGTCTATGTTAAAAAAATGTATTTTTAGCTCTGGGATTTTCAAGAAGGGAGGAAAATTCTACATGGGGAAATGAAAAAAGTCCTTATGTGCAATATTTCATAGGGTGAGGAAAATATTGCTATAGAAAACATCCAAGTTTCCTTCATACATTGGGATTTACATTTTTGATCTGGCTCCCATTCTTGCAACATCTTTCAATAAGCGTTCCTCTTCATTGTCTTATCCTGCAACTCCTTCAACTTACATATATTCACTCTCAGCGTCAATGAAGTCACCAACATCAGGTTCGCTTCTCTACGATAGCTCCATGGCATCTAATCTTCCATGAAGTTTCCTTATTTATTCTTATATGGCTAGATTTGGTACAAGTTTTTCCCTGCGTCTTGTTGGTGGCATGGTTCCAAATTTTATCCACACAGAGCTTAAGTATGTCTTTGATACCAATTGATGTAGAACCCACCCTATCATAGAGTCTGTGCGACCTCCCGATCTTGGATCATTGTAGTTGGGAGATGAAATTAACTCACAGGATCCCTTAGAGCCCAAAACCTTAATGCATGGGTCTTTAAAACCTTTTTCCTGAGTGTAAATTTTCCTTTTCGGTAGTCCTCAAGTGCTTACACAGCCTCGCCGGAGACTGAGGTCCAAAACTGTGGGCCAAAAAGTCAAAACTCAAAATTTTCGAGACTTCGGGACTTCTCTGTCCCTTTTATCTCCCAATACAAATTCCTCGAACTGTTAAACACTAGGTGGCTAGATTGACTCTCCAGAAGAATCGTCGAGGTCAATGGCCTAGAAGAATCGTCGAGATCAACGACCCAGATTATATCTTCTGGCTTCGACAATTTTCTTACAACGCCCTTTTTCTACAATTCTCCTGGATCACCAAAAACACGCTTTACATCGAGTCTCAGATCGACAATCCATAATATCCACCCAAATGAACGTTCCATATTAGTTCCCTTCGGGATTCAGTCATTTTTGTTGGTCATCAAATGACACAACAATTTATATCCCCCGACGTCGAAATGTCGAACAAGATCTCCTGCCTCCACATGTCCTCTCCTAGATCGACGACTAGGATGCCCTTTCGGGACTTCGACAATTTCCTCCTTGTCTGCACCATGCTTCAATTTATCCAAATCATTAAGATCCCATACCTTAGGATATTGCGCCACACATCGTTTCCAACAGATGGTTGTGATTAACTATGGGGCTTCGAGCCTCTGTGATTTTCCACAACACTACTCTATTCTCCCTTGGAGGGCCATAACTTTGGACCTCTGAATTTGCTTCCATGTACCCTTCCTAGAATCAATGATCCAGATCTACTCTAGACTTCAGGACTCTAGAGAGATCGACCTCCTATGCTTAGTATTCTCCTAGAGTAATTGTCCTCTAAACTGATTCATCTGACGATGTGTGTCCCTTATGATGGAAGACCTGGATGAAATCTGGCCTATGGAACTTTGATGTTCCTCCACTCTTAATTCCATCGCAATGTTAATCCATTGGAGTACACGATCTACTGACACGTGTCCCCTCTTTTTGAATGACCATGATTCACTATAGATTTTGGGACATTGGGGATCTCGACTTCTCCACACGCTAAATTATTCGAATGAATGAAGTCTAAAGGACTTAGCTGATTAACCAACATAGAACTCCTCAAGATATGATGACTCTGCACACTCCTACAAACTCTCGAATGGATCTTGACCATATATCTTTGATCTTTGATAAATCCTCCTTTAAACTTGCTTTACGATTCCTCCAATTGCGCGGAGTCTTAAAGACTTACAAGGTTAAACCCCATGCCACCTCTCTAGATCTAAGGGTGATAAAATACCTTGGATCCTCTTGATGAAATCTCCACCATTCAAATTTCAAATAATGAATCTTCCCCTTCTTGAAGATTTTGATTGCTATCCTTCCTAAGATTGACTGTAAGAGATCAATAGAATTTATGCCACCCTCCTGTGTGCTTCTCTGATACTTAAAAAATATTGACTTAGAAGTTTTCTAAGTCTCTCCTACAAACTCTTATGATCCCTATCTCTCCTGAGATTTTTTCCTTGAGGTATTCCATACCTCTGGTGTGACCCTTGCATCCCTGAAACTTTTGATGAATTTCACACTTAGATATTTTGAAGAAAATATCCCTTACGAACTCCTTGCATTCATCTCCTCTGAAATTATTCAACACTTAAAGAAAGTGTTGGCTCGATGCACTCCTTACAGGGGTCTTCTCAAATCTTTTCTCTCCTCTTCAATAACTGTGAACTATTTTAACTTCAACTAAACCATTGTATACTCCTTTCACTTCCATTGTAAATTCACGTTATCTCTTTTGATCTTCTAAGTCTATCTCGACTCAGCCTACACACTCCTTGTGAGATATGTGCACTCCTTGAAACAGGAATATCAAAAGAGAAAACAATGAAACTTACAGAAACATCAAATGTTTCCACACTCAGCCATGGAAACCATATTGATGCATAAAATATACATAAACAGATAAAACAAAGAGAACATAAAGAAACATCTCTTGTACTCAAATAACTCAGATGAACAAAACACCATACAATTCGAATCAAACCTCTCTTCTTGTATTCATTCAGTAAAATATGTACATGGAACCATATAGTTCTTTGTAACTCCTCATAAGATTCAATACCTCTCTCAGCAACAATAACAATGACATTCAACCTCTACAATAACATTCAACAACCTCATTTGGGCATACAATACATATATTTATACAACGAGGGATTCTCGAGATTTCCCTACAGACTACCTTAGATCTATCCTATCAGAGTTAATTCATTCATTTATTAAGGACTATTACATTGAATGGTGATTACATTCATATATGAGTTGATACTCAGTATTTGTACAACCTTAACTGCTAATTAAAACGATTATAATTCTTGGCGGCCTTATGTGATGGCTCTTGCCTCAAAACATTTAAAACCTTTAAGTACAATATTTTCAAAACAAAAAGGCATGTTACTCTTTGATATTAAATAAAAACTTCAAATCTGCATGCTAGGTGCTAAGTTGTCCTCCACTTGGCCTCTTTAATGCTCATGACGATTCTCCTGGATCATAATATATAACTTGCACTGAAATTGAACTAGTGATTTGATTATTCTTTTGTACTATATCACTCAGTTGTATATTATTTACATCCACAGGGACATTATATACAATACAAACTTTATTATAGGTATGTCTAGTGATTGGATGTAGGATTCTCTACTACATTTGACTGTGAAAATAAATAAAAGTTAAGGAGGCGCACATACTTGGATTCGGTATGGCTCACTATTGTTTTCATATCATACCATATTTACTTGATTGGTTAGTGATATTCTTGGAGTTTTTTTAACTTTCCATCAACCTGTTTATCTTTCTTTATATATGTATTCATATTTCCTCGGTCTCGATGCCTTATTTTAAATGCATGAGGAATAAATTATCCTTGTTGCTGAATTTTGTGGATTATTAATCCCTCTATTATGGATCATATGGTATCATAAAAGGTTCGAAAGACTTCGACAATACTTGCATGGTAAACTATTGCAATAGGTACAAAAATAGTGGAGAATCATTGCTCCAAATATTATTGTGGAGCAAAAAATCCAAGATGGAAAGAAAACCTCATGAAGAACACTAAATGTAGGATATATAAGCCATGCTTTCCTAGTTGGAGAAAATCATTTCTACATTGACATAATTGACAATGTAGTTTTTGGTGAAGAAAGATAGGGAAGACAAATCAACAAAGAATAAAAATGAAGAAGAAAACACAAAGTGAGAAGATTCCATGTACAATGATTTGGGTAAATCTCTCAAGAGTGCATTCCCTCCCACCTAAAAAATTAGAGGATAAATTATATTTATTTTCATCACCTTTTGAAAGCCAATGTTTTTGGTCGATTAGTCGACTAGTCAACACCTCTCCTTAATTTTCTTGACCTGATCCTCAAGGTCTTTGGTATTATTATAGCAAGCCTTCTCACCATGTCCCACCTTACCATTGTATTGAAAATTCCTCTTCTTCTTACCTTTATTAGACGATGGATCATCATCATGTGAATTATTGTCAATTTGGTCAACAATATATTTAGCATGATAGCAATCAAAATATTTATCCAATCCTTGACCTCGTTCTCTTTAGTTCTATCAATATTTTTCTTTAAGGAGATGGTCCTATTGCGTATTCTCAATTTTACCATCATCAATAAACTTTTTCTATCCCCTAATTTGAAAACCATATAAATAATCCAAGTTATAGTCCTATCTTCTTCTTTCTTGGAAGCCTAACTAGCATGGAATGACAAACATAAAATGTATTCACGTGTCTTCATATTCATTAATATTTTAGTTATATAAGTTGTTTGTATTTCTTTACAAAAAGTTCACTTTCCACATTCACGTAGTTTTAATCGATGCTCCTTCACATGAGCCAAATAGTTTTCAATACTATCAAAAAAGAGAGGATTAAGATAGATCGTTTATTTCTTGATTTGCATAACTTAATTATCATCTATCTTGTCCAACAAATTCTTCAAATTCTTCCAAATGTAATTCAAATAGTTGATTATTCTTGTATTGGAGTGAATCTCCCTAGAGATATAGAACATAATGAATTTTACAACCTCGTCATTGTTTCCACTAAAAATGAATTTATGAAGTTCTTCCTTAGGGTCTCGAACCATAGGTTTTGTAAAATACCAAAGCTTTTTACTGTTTAATAATGTTTCCATGCATTGTTCCCACATGCCATAGGTATGGCCATTCAAAACCATATGTTTTCGTTTAGAACTAATAATCACTATGTAAAACTCTAATACAATATGTAGGGTGAAACATGCATCAATATAGAAGAGAGACCTAGCTCAATAGGAAGGTATATACAAGTGTCATCCTCCAATGTCTCAAATCAACAACATTGATCCATGTCTAATAAACTCTAATCCAATATGTAGGGTGAAACATGCATCAATATAGAAGAGAGACCTAGATCAATAGGAAGGTATATACAAGTGTCATCCTCCAATGTCTCAAATCAACAACATTGATCCATGTCTAATACCTAAGGAAGTGTAGAATTGAAGAATAATGAATTCCAAGGTTAGGTGGTGTCAAAAAAACACCATTTTAGCATTGAATCAAAACTGGGAATATCTCAACATAAGAGGTAGAATTATATTTGCACACCCCCTTGTAAGGATATATTCCTAAATTCTAAGCATCTCCTAAAGTTTCATAATATGATATTATGTTACTACTTTAGTAAAAATATCAACAAACTAGTCATAATTCCTCTAATAGAAAACAAGAAATTTGTTTCCTCTACCAACTATCTCAAATAAATAGCACGAGTCTCTAAATTATTCATCTTAGTGTGCGCACCAACTCATAATAATAAATATATATCTTGATGTGTATGATTCTCATTCTTTATATATTTTCTTTTCTAAAATTACTTTGGTTCTTTCTTATGTTCCATATTGAATTTTTAAATTCTAACTATCTAGGTACTACAATAACTAAGCCACAACGTCAATGATTGAGAAGTAATGACACTTTTCTACCAAAGAGATTGATAATTTTTTTTATAGAAGGGAACGATCTATGATAATAAATGCTATATCTAATTTTTGTCTTATCATTATGGAAACTATATTATCCTCTAAGTAGATTTTGATCCTTTAAAATTCTCCAAACAAACCAATATCATCCTTGAAATTGTACCATATTGAGATTATTTTATATACACCAATGGGTAAATGTCCTAAGTTAACTAGAACAAGTACTAAAATTTAACTAGAACAAGTACTAAAAGATTTGTCATAATTTTTAGAGAATCAGTTTGACATAAACCTTTTTGGTATAAAACAATGAAATGATGATCATGTTTTTTTTTTTTTTTTTTGGGATAAAGCCTCACTTGGGTGGGTGATATTATAATTTACTAAATTGATGAAAATATGGTTTAGGTAACTAGTTTAAATAGTTAAAGTGAGAATAAGATGAAATTTTGTATTGAGTTAAGAACTAGAAGCTCTGGGGTTGGCTAGGGTAGATCAAGCGTCATCTACGGTAGTTGAAGCTTCATTTGGGGTAGTTTAATAATATAGAAGATTGAAGGCCAAGAGTCACAAACTAAACTTATAAATCCTTTGCATTTAGGTAAAATGTTATCTTTTATGCATTGTAAGATATCTTCTTATGTTGTTAAAGAGATTGAAGTCAGATAGTTTATTTATACTCATGTAGAGTTGTGTTTGGTCATGGGACTATTCTCTCCTTTTCTAGTTCTCTTGGTTCTTGTGGGTGTGAGCATGTAACTTTCAGAGTATTCTAGTGTTATCTTATTTACTTTCATTTGACTTATGCTTGATAACACCTAATATGAAATAGGCATCTTCTTGGTGACTTGGGACTATTATCATTTTCTCAAATCTATCATTATGCATGTACCTTAGATGGACTATTCTTTATATCATAGCATGTATAATCATGTTTCATTTCAATGTGGTTACTAAGTAGTTTTGTGATAGGGAACTATTCTTAGCAATCAAATCATTTCAATTTAGAAGGAAGTTGGAAGGGTCTAATTCAAGTTCATTTTTTATAACAGAGTTGGACTATTCTACT
>ML795181.1:167661-177890 GCA_009831015.1 Picea engelmannii
ATCAATATAAATTTCACATACATTATTCATACCATAATGTTTCTCGGTTAGTGGTCCTGATATCCACTTTCATCATCATTATCACTTGGCTATTTCATAGCCCATAACTTGCAGATTAGTCTGCAACACAAACTCATACCTTTATATGCATTATCATCATATAATTGCATACTATCATCATTTCAATTTGGTATCCCCATACCGATACATTATCATCAAAGTTTTCCAATTAGAATTAGATTTCATAATATCCCATAATTCAAACTCGTCACCCATTCACAAGATTATCATTTGCCCAAAATGGATTTCATCGTATCCAACATCATTCTAATAGTATTCAATAATTTCACTTTCTCACAATATGTCACATCATATACATCATCATCAATATCATTTAAACATTTGTAAAATTTACATACACATAACAGATCACATTACATGCATCATCATTAATAACACTTAAACATTCATTAAGTTTCATAAGTTTAAAGTTTAAGTATATCACTTAATAGTTTCATTGTGACTAGGAGATAAAGTGTATAGGCCTCAAGTAATCCTGGTTGTCTAAGTCAAAAGGTGGTGTTACATACACCCCACCTTCGAGAACATATTCTCGAGGTGGTCAAAATAGTGAGGGATAATCTCGTTGTAGGGTCTCGGCATCCTCCCAAGTAGCAGATCCTGGACTATACTTGTCCCACTGGACCTTAACTTGATCTACCAGACGGTTTCTGAGCTGTCGGACTCTACGGTCCAATATGCGTAACGGTTCTACCATGAGGGTTCCCACGTCCGATACCTGCAATTCTTTCCAATTTAGTTTATGTGATTCATCAACAACATAATGACGTAAAACAGATACATGAAATACATTATGAGTTTTATGCAAGTAGGGTGGCAGTACAAGACGATAGGCAATGGGTCCAATTTTCTCTTGGACCCTAAATGGCCCTATAAACCGAGGTGACAACTTTGTCCCCTTCCCGAACCGTATGGTACTCTTATTAGGCCTGATACGAATGAAAACTTGGTCCCCTACTTCATAATTTCGGTTGGTTCTTTGTGCATCTGCATATCTTTTCTGCCTATCCTGTGCTTCCTTTAGTCTCTGTCTGATCTGAATCACCTGTTCCTCCATTTCCTGGATCAATTCTGGCCCAATTGTTACTCGGTCTTCTAGTCTATCCCAACTTAATGGCATTCTACATGGTCTCCCATACAAAGCTTCGTATGGTGGAATTCCGATGGAACTATGATAACTGTTATTGTAGGAAAACTCTACCAAAGGTAGGTACTTCTCCCACTGGGTTTGATTATCCATCACATACATCCTAAGCATGTCTTCCATGACTTGATTTACTCTTTCAATTTGCCCATCTGTTTCAGGATGATAAGCTATGCTTAAGTTCAACTGAGTCCCCAATGCTGACTGTAAACTTGTCCAAAACCTAGAGGTGAATCTGGAGTCCCTATCTGAAATGATCTTCTTTAGTATCCCGTGCAAACGGATAACCTCGCTTATGAACACTCATGCCACATCAGTGACATCGTAGGTGTCTCTAACCGGAATGAAATGAGCACTCTTGGTTAACTTATCCACTATCACAAGAATGGCATTGTGTCTATGATATGTGAGCGGAAACCCTACAACAAAATCCATAGAGATGACTTCCCATTTGGACATAGGAACATCATGTGGTTGTAGGAGGCTTGTCGGGTGATGGTGATTGGCCTTCACTTGTTGACACTCTAGGCATATGGTGAAGAAATGGACTACATCGCGCTTTATGCCTACCCAAAATAAGAGTTTCTTCATCTCCGCGTACATCTTCTTCACACCCGGATGTGCATGATAAAGTGCTCTATGGGCTTCCTTTAGTATGATGCTTCGAATATCCCCATTCTCAGGGATGTACATCCTTCCTCGATATCTTAACAATCTGTCTGTTTCTAGATTATATCCTTCATACTTTGGGTCTAACTGCCTCGCGCTCTAGAGGTTTGAAGTAACCTTTAAATACCAACTGTCTCCTAGTAGTTGTGTCAACACATGTTCCCTCAGACCGACCTTTAAGGTTACCAAGGAGAAGATACATGGTCTCCTACTCAAGGCATCCACGACCACATTTTCCTTTCCCTTTATATATGAAATACCAAAATCTTACTCACTCATAAACTCACTCCATCGCCTTTGCCTGGCATTCAGATCTCTTTGAGTGAAGAGATGTTTTAAACTTTGATGGTATGTTTTGAGTTCAAAGTTTCGCCCCACAAGATAGTGCCTCCAAAGTTTCAGAGCTAGCATTACAACTGCCAACTCTAAATCATGAGTCTCGTATAACTCTTCGTGATTCTTCAACTTTACTGACGCATAAGATATCACTCCTCCATCCTGCATTAGCACGGCCCCCAACCCTTGTTTCAAGGCATCCATGTAGACCATGAAGTCCTTTTCCATATCTGGCACTCATAGAATTGGCGCACTAGTTAGTAATCTCTTAAGCTCAATGAATGCACTATCACCTTCTTCTGTCCATTCATACCTGACTCCCTTGCATTGCAAAGTGGTGATGGGTTTTGCTATTTTTGAGAACCCTTCCACAAATCTTCGGTAATAACCCGCTAGCCCCATGAAGCTTCTCACCTCATGGGCATTTTTCGGCACTGGCCATTCCATAATGGCCTTTACCTTTTCTGGGTCCACCGAGATTCTTTCACTGGAAATGATATGGCCTAAATAGTGGATCCCTTTTTGGAAGAAGGAACACTTCGACAGCTTCCCATACAATTTGTTCTCCCTAAGGCAAGACAACACTATTCGCAAGTGTTCCTCGTGTTCTCTTTCATTCCTAGAATAGATGAGAATGTCATCTAGAAAAACTTGTACAAATCGATCTAAGTACTTCCGGAATACATCGTTCATGAGGCTCATGAATACTGTTGGCGCATTAGTCAATCTGAAAGGTACCACAACAAACTCGTAATGTCCAAACTGAGTTCGAAAGGCAGTTTTTGGGATATCACCTTCCTTAATCCTTAACTGATGATACCCAGATCACAAATCGATATTTGAGAATACCGCTTCTCCTTTCATCTGATCAAAGAGGTCATCTATTCGCGGCATTGGGTACCTATTTTTCACTGTAGCATGGTTCAAATCCCTGTAGTCTATACACAGTTGTAAGGATCCATCCTTCTTCTTTACAAAAATTACCGGTGCGCCCCAAGGTGAGACACTGGACTTTACTAGCCCTAAGTCCAGTAACTCCTTCAACTGCATTTGCAATTCACAAATTTCCGACGCCGTCATCCGATACGGAGTCTTGGATATTGGTTCTGAACCAGGTTTTAGCTTAATAGTAAAATTAAGCTCCCTCTCCGGAGGTAACCCTGGTAACTCGTTCGGAAAAACATCCTGAAATTCTGACAAAACCGGGTACTGATCCAATGAGGGTCCCTTCCTTTCTTTCACTGCCTCTACTACATAAAGTCAACACCCTTGTCTCAAGCATTGCATGACCTTCATAGTTGATATAAAGAGTAATGACACTTTTCTCTGTACACCTTGGATCTCTATTGGTCTTCCTTCATCATCAATACAAAGCACCCTCTTTACGAAACAATCTACCAAATCTCGATGAGCTGCTAACCAATCCATTCCAATGATTAGGTCGTATGCCCCAAGAGTAGTGATGTATACCTTCAACCTGGTAGTGCACACTCCTAGGTCTACTATACAATTATCGACACTAGGTCCTACAGCTTGTTTTTCCCCCGAAGCCATCTCGACTTGTTTAAAGTCATCATGCTCGTAGGCTGCCAGCCCACTCTTTTCTAATGCAGATGGTGAAATGAAACTATCTGTCACACCAGAATCAAACAAAATCTTAACATTGACATGATTTAGCGTACCTGAGGATTCTACTACTGTGGATTGATGTTTGGCCTGGCGGTTGTTAACCACTGCGTAAATCTGATGGCTTCTACTTTCTCTCCCAATCGGTTCCTTTCCTTCTCTATGCACGAACCCTGATTGTAACTCCGGGAAGTCACGCTGGTAATGGGGTCCCCCGCACCCCCAACAGGTAACGCCAGATTGAACCTGTGCATTGTTATGTGTCTGTCTTTGAAATGAGTTCCTTCCCTTGGAACCCCTGCCCCTACTAGTTGTTCCCCGAGATGGTCGTGGACCTATCTGCACTGTTGGCGATGAATGAGATGTTGCACTAGCGGCCATTGAAATCCCTGCAGCTACAATCCTTGGCATGACCCTGTTACCATATGGTGGTGGCCTTGAGCTCCCTCCTCTAGGAAATGTCCTCGGGGTCTTTCCTACAAATCTAGGGCGATGCGGAAATGCTGATCTTGTACCCCCTGTTAAGTTCATGTGTTCTTCTGTGTAACGTACATTTTCTACCGCCTCCGCTACTGAAGATGGTTTCCACATCCGCACCATAGCTCTTATCTTCAGGTTCAATCCATAAACAAAGCGCTCTGCCTGTCGTTGGTCATTGTCCATATACGAAATGTATTTGACCAGTTCCATAAACCTGATCTCATATTCTTCTACAGATCGGTTTCCTTGTACTAAGGCATGAAATTCCCCTACCTGTTGTTCCTCGTAGTATGCTGGTAGATATTTCCTTCAGAACCTCTCCTCGAAAAGTTCCCAAGATATTGTGTCTGGGGTAAGGTGTAGTTGTCTTTCCAAGTTGCCCCACCAGTTCAAGGCATTGTCTCTTAACTGGAAAATTGCAATCTTTGCCTTTGAGTTGGACGCATAGTCTCTTAAGGAAAAACACCTTGTCATACCTTCCAGCCATGCTTCCACACGTTCACTGGCGCGACCTCCGGCAAACTCCGGAAGTTTGATCTTCTGCAATTCTCACGTGATGTCTTCAGGTGGAAATTCTCCCCTTGAATTCCTTGATGCTTCTGGATTACCTGTTCCAGACAGTGGGAGTTCCACTTCAGTCCCTATTGGTTGACACCCCTTTAGAGTCTCGTTAATGGCTTCCAACGAGCGCAATATGAGGGCTAGTTCGGGCGATGGTGGTGGTGGTGGTGGTGGTGTTGGTGGCGTTGGTGGCATTGGTGGTGTTGGTGGTGTTGGTGGTGCCCGTGACGACGCTCCCCTGCCTCGACCCCTTCGAGTCCTAACCATCTTGTATGACTTAACCTACATCACCCCCAAGTTGTCCGGGTGAGTTCAAGGACGTTTTATATTGGTGCTACTTAAACTTAGAAACAGGGTTAGGCATAAGTTTTCTTTACTTGTCTGTAAACAAACATTACTCCATTAGGGGATTGGCTAGGTTTGGGTTAGGATTAAGCGTCTAAGATTGGTTAACATCGATCTTTAAGGTGGGTTAACTTTACACTTAAATAAAATAATTAATTTAAAATTATTGTTACACTAATTTAACCCAAATTATCTTTATTTTTATTTAAAATAACTTGACCTTGTTTATATATAAATTATTTCTTACTAAATTATTTAATTTATTTTAAATCATTTTTAACAATTTAAATCATATATAAAAATAATTAAACGTACACACAAGGATTCGAGCACGCATGGGTTCCACGTGCTCGTCCGACTTCTCAAGCTTCCTCGTACCAAACCCCCAAATTATACACCTGTCAGCGCTTCGAATCCCTATGCGTCCCTCTCACTCACTGAGACCCTCCTCGCATCATTCTTTCTCCTTCACAGATCTGCCTCTGCTTTGTTCAGAGGTTTCCAGAATCTCCCTTGCCATGGCTCACATCCCTGCCATTGTTATGAGAACCTTGCCAGTGCTAGGTATTGTTGTATCTGTTGCCAGATCCTTTGCAGAAAAAGAGTATATTGATATGGTCGCCGATAAGATCCAGGACCTGAAGTCCAGTCTCTCTACAATATTGGGAACCAATCCCAAGTCTGTACAGTTTGCGGAGTTCACTCTCAGGTATGGTAAGAGGCACGATTCAGTCTGCCAGCTTGTGCATAGCTTCAGTACCTTCATGAAGAACGTTGAGTCGATTGAGTCAAGAATTTGCATAAACCTTCCTTACGTTGTGGTAATGAATGGTAATTTCCTCTTTTGAAACAAAATGATTTGCTTGTAATTCTAGCTCTGTACAGATTTGGTATATTTCTTTCAATTTATTTCATTTGTATTTACAATTTTACTCATCTGTGTATACCTGTTGCTATATGTGTATATATATATATATATTGTTTTATGGGTATACAGGATCGTTCAAATTCATCAACTGAGCTGAAGCGGCTCTTTGGATTCCCCCTCAGGAATCACTGGTCAATATCTGACCCTCAGGTCTTTCCCATTTCTTCACGGCCTCTGCCCGGAACCGTGCCCAAATTTCCCCCTCGAAATCCTATTTATTGGGCTTCGGGGTTTCGCAATCCTCAATGCTGAGAATTTCTGCTCCTTCAAACTCCCGATTGTCGATTCACCGATACGGCAGTTTATGTGCTAGCCCTCCAGGCTAGACATCCCTCTCATATGACCGTCGTTCCATGTGACCCCAACCCTATTCTACATCAGAGTTTCGGGGTTCCAATTGTCGAACCTCACAAGTCCTTAGGACTCACGATTCTCCAATCCCCGATATGCTCCTAGCGCATTAGCCCTTCAAGCTATGCCCGTGGTCCACACGGCCTCTCCTTGTGACCGCAGTCTTATCCCTTATCAGGATTTTAGGGTTTTCGACACCTTGATACTCCTATCCATGGGATCCGCGATCCCCGATATGCCGATGCACTTCCTTCGGACTTTAGCCCCTCCTGGCTAAGTTTTGGGCCCATACGACCCTTTCCATGTGACCACCGTCATACTCTCTGTCAGGATTCGGGGTTTCATGACTTCCACTGTCACGAACCTCTGCCCTTGCAGTCTCTTGATTACTGATCTACCGATGCATTACTTGAGCATTAGCCCTTCGGGCTAAGTTCTTAGTCCATATGACCATTATACCACAAGGTCACAACCTTGTCCCCTATCGGGGTTTCGGATATCGCAATATCAATTTGCATGAACCCTGTGTCTACGTTAAGTTAATTACGTTGGGCTTTCGGGGTTCGTGATTTCGTAGTGCATGGACACCTTGTCCACGAAACTCGCGATATCCCGATATCCAATGTGATCTGCCACCTGTCCACCGTTGACCCTTCCGTGGGTCCCATTTTCCCTTGGCTCATCGGGAAATTGCATTTCTCGATTTCGAAACTCTTGTTGCTATGTTCTCGGGACTCTCGATATCCCGATTCCCGATGAAGCCCTCCTGTGGAGCTTTCGCCGATGGCGCTAGATGATTGCCACGTGTCCCTTCAACGAACGATCCTGATTACATCGGTATTTCGGGACTTTCAATGTCCTATTTCCTTCGACCTCAGGAATGCCGATTTCCCGATTCTCTGACTCTTCCTGGATCCTTGACGTGCGTCCTATCTGAGATCCACGACTGTGATCTCTTCTCATAGTTCCAACACCTGGTCCTTTGACACCTGTCATCCACTATCTCTCGTCGTGCCCCACACGACTCCTCCGTCGAGATATCGTGAATCGCGACTTCGAGCTGCAAGAGTTTCTTGCCTCTGGAAACTCCGATATGTCGAACCCTGACTCCTCGAGATTCTCTGACATGCGTCCTCGAGATGAACGACTCAGATCTCGTCAGGGTTCCTTGCTTTTATCGGAAAATTTTCCGTCGGGAAATCGACATTTGCGCTGTTGAGATCCACTGTCCTCACGGATCCTCGACTCCCGATCCCCGATGCCACTTGGAATTGACCCCTACGAGAGTTGACCTTTTGACACCTGTCCTCCCTCGATGTATCGGAGTTCGCGAGTTCACGAATCCAAAACCCATGAGTTCCGGGACTCATCTTTTCCCGAACCCTGATTTGCGATCGTTCGGGGTGACGTGACACATGTCCACCACTCTAACCCTGGTGGTCCCCGCTCTGTCCTTGTACCCATCAGGAAATCGCGTATTGGGATATCGCGATTCCCATTGTCATGTGCACGGGACTTTCAATTCCCTGATCTCCGACTCTGCGGGATCTCCTGAGAAGTGTCCCTGCTGTTTGGATGGCTTTGATCCTATCGAGAAATCGCGTTTCGCGATTTCAACATGCACGAGTTCTACACTCCTGAAATCCCCGATGGGTAAAATCCCGATGCCTCCCTAGAATGATGATGCTTGTCCTGCTGAGATCAACGGCTAAGATCCATTCTTGGAATTTCGAGAACCACAAGGTCTCGATTCTATGGCTTAACAAAACCCCGACGACTCTTCCGGGACTCCTCCTCTGCACACTAGGACTTAAACCCTGCGCAACTTCTCGAGATCTAACGGCTGACGGGATTTCACCCGAGATCTGACGGCTCAGATCCGTTCTCTTGTGTAATAGACAACTGTCCTTTGGGATAATGATTAGTTGCATGAAACTCTATGCAGTGTAGAAATTCCTTTCTTTGGCACGGTTAAAATTTTATATTGGCCTATAGTTCCTGAGATTTTTACATTATTAAAAATCACCAAGGCTTAATGTAGGCAAGTAGTTTACACCATTCCCGAGCAATACAAGTGTTTAAAATTTCCTTTTTCCTACTGCGCATTGGAAGTTCCTCATTTAGTTAAGTTCGAGATGAAGTAGGCCTTTTCAAGGTCCTGCAAATGTCCTTTTTCATTTTATTTAGTATAATTTGTGTAGTTATTGGATCTTGCCAACTTCATGCCTTCGATTGAAGCTTCCCTCGACATTTTCATTGATTTCAGGTGTCTATTCTACCCGAAACTTCCTTGACAAGCATGCTCAAATAAATTTAAGTTATGACTTCTCTTCTTTTTTTTGTGCTTAATAGCTTTATCCGGCTGCTTAAGGGTATCCATTTTGTGGGAAATGATCCTTCAAACTATCTGGTTCATTGCTGCTATCTTAAAGGGTATTCCTTTGAATATTCATACTAAAACTGTAGTGACCATACATGATCCAGTTAAAGGGTATTGCCTAAAGTGGTTACTTGTGATATATCTATGAGATCATTTGCTTGGATAACTTAGGGGTACTACCTGAGTATATTTCTGGATGTTGTATCAGTCATATTGGGTCAACTGAACGTGTTTTGTTTGTAGTTTAAGCGTGGTTGGAGTTAACACTCGGGGTTTTGGCCCTTAGGCCCAGATTTCGAACTTAGACGCTCTGATACCATATGTAACAACCAAATAATTCTAAACATCATTAAGTTTCATAAGCACTTTATGAAAGAAACTGAGACAATAACTTCATAGCATAACATTGATTTTCATAACAACAACTTCAGTAACTTAGATTTATCAATGAATAATGATTGCATGGCAGAATGAAATAAATACATAACTTAACAAATACCTGGTTCTGATGCTAATTTATGTTGCCTTGCTTCCTTGTTGTTGCCTTCTCGCCACCTGATACACAGATCAACACTGCCACAAACAAGAAATAACTGCCAAAACTATTGTCCTCCCTGCCAACTAGGAAAACTACCTAGCTCCAGGATATCTATGGATATCCTGGTCCCCGTGCCCAAAACCTCCAGCAACTTGGTGCCTCAACTGATCAAAATCCACAGTCAGAAACTCTATGCTCACAGCAAATCTCCCCGTCCTCCAAAATCCATCCCCTCATCTAATGTCGAATGCCCCGTACGTAAACCTCCCTTCCTTCCTTATCCCTCCTTCACCGACTCCTCTTTTACTCCTTTACCTGCTCTCGTCCTCCTCCCTGATCCTTCCATTAATGTTTTATATTCTAGGGATTCATAGGCTATCCCTCTCTGCATATGCAACCATTTTATAACATTTCTCATTGATTTCTTAAATTTATTTCTCAGGTCATTAAATGTGATCTATAGTTAAAGTATTACTTAGTTAACCACAATTATTTTCTTTAATTAATTTTACTTTATAACCTTTAAACATTTATTCAACTTGGGTCGTTACATCCTTCTTGATTTTGTCACCTTACTTTATCATTTCTTGATTTTGTCACTTCTCTTGATTATTTAAATAATCCACCTTGAATAAATAATATTACCGCATTTCTAGGTTACTTAACCTATTTTCCTTATTTTTAGGGTTAACCACTTTCCATAAATATTCCTTCTTTATTTTGTCACCTTATTTTATCATTTCTTCTTTTAGGTCACTTTGACTTCTTTGACTTTGGGGGCTTCAAGCCT
>ML795181.1:184595-211153 GCA_009831015.1 Picea engelmannii
TGTCAGTTTCGATAAAGTCATCATCGATATCATATTCATGAACATTGTCTCCTACATCATTTGGTTCAACTAATTCTTCAACATCTTCCTCTGGAACATGATCATCTAACTCATGTTGATCATCTACATCATCTTCTTCTTCAATACCCTCTTGATCTTCCTCTACATTATACTTCACTAGCCTTCCTCTTAGATCACGTCTAATAACAAATGACCAACCCCCTCTACCTGAAACGTCTGAGTAAAATACATGTTCAGATTGACTTGGAAGAACATAGGGATCTGTCCTTGACTCAAGTGACCTTTTATTAACCATGGTAAATCCATTATCATGTTCAATAACAATTCTATCAGGATCACGTTGATTCAATCATACCATGTTCCATTTGACAATGAATAGAACTAATTTGAACGATTTAAAGTCACACTCAATAATATCTTCCAAATACCCATAGTATCAATTTTATGACAGTTTTGGATTTCTTTCACTTCTAGAGGAAACCTTTGACACCTCAAAGACTACAGATATCCCATAATCAAATGTTTTCATTGTTTCATCCAACTTTTTTATGAAAAAATTTATGACCGTTGCACCACATAGCCTTATGGTGTTTTATCTGCAATATGCCAAACACATAAAAATAACATCATCAATTGATAGCTAAGAAAATATTATATGTTTGGAAAGTATGCAAAGAAAAAAAAAACTTGTACATCAAAATAATTGAAAATAATTAAATAGTATGTCATATTAATATGCTCATTGCTTGTCTGTTTATGTTTTAAACCATATGCTAAATCAATTTTCCTTTTTGTAATATTGTTATCTCCATTGTGATGTGTTTCTTTAACCAATACATCCACACCTTCCCATGATAATCCTTGACCATATTGTTTACATCGTTCAATCCATACCTTCATCCACTCTCGACCAGTTGCATGAGAATAAAATTACAACATTTCAAAAATGTATAATTAATTAACATGATATACCATCTTTATAATTGATGTATATTGGAGATTAAATATGAAATAATTAAGTACGATATATACACAAAAACCAATAGTCAAATGTATTATAATTAATCTACACCATCTAATAATTTCCTTTCACCTTCCTCGATCTACCTTTCCCCATCATGTACTCCTTTTCAAATTTGTTAATGGAGTTTGGATCACCAATGCACTAGTCTAAATCGATCTTAATAAATGCTAACCCTGGAATATATTCAGTAATATACACCATGGTCTGGTATCTCATATATCCCTCCACCATAGAACCCTCAGGACATTCTCTTTTTCTAACCGATGCCTTAAACAATTTCAAGTGTCTCTCAACCATCCACATTGACCTTGTGTGCATAGGTACACACAATTCAATATCCTCAACTTGGTGTATGAGGTAGTGTTCTTGTGCATTGAAAAATGATGACGGTAGTAACTTTTGCATTTCACATATTAGACGAGGAATTTCTCTCTTCCAATACTTTATATCTTCTTTATGGATTTATTTATATGACAACCATATACAATTGATGCAAGCAAATCATGAAATTTAACGCAAATAAACAATATAATACATAAGTACAATTATTAAAACAAATGTCAAATATAAGTTCTACAACGAATTAAACAAACACTTTATGCATGCAAAATATCACCACTTACCTCATGTATTTTCCAAGATCATATATAACTTGTTTGACATTGTTGTCGAAGTTGTCTGGGAGAGATAGAGGTATAACATACTGTAACAATAAAAAAAATTCATTTATTTTTTCAAAAGTAGACAAAAACGTACATCAACATCATGCAGTATAAAAATATAAAAATTTATAAACCATAATAAGTACCTTAATGAAGATATGACAATCATGCATTTTTACCCCCCCCAAAAAAATCACATTTCTTTGTTAAGATATTCTTTATGTTCGAAGAAAATCCTGTGGGAAATTTAATTTTTCCTATGACTTATTTTACAACATTGCTTTGTTACTCCATCGATAACCATGGAAGTGAGCTTATATTAATTTGGTCTCCATCATTATTTAATTCAATGATATCTTTCATTGCATGATTGGCTTCCTGAATATCACTGCAAATTTTGACAATTTTTTCTTTGTCACTCCATCCATCCAATATTTTCCATAATGTTTTTGCTACATTGTTTCTGATATCAATTGTATCAAACAAATGAAAAATTTGTAGGTTCTCCTAGTAGGGAAACCTACTGAATTGTTCGAGATAACTTTTCATTCCTCATGGAATCCCATTAACACCTTCATGATCATGACCATCATGAATCATAGTTAAAGAAATTACAAAATTCGTTGTCAATTATAGTAAATTATCAAAACACATTATAAAAAAAATAAATTAAAAATATTTCATATAGATGATCATATATAAGCAACTTGATCCATACCTTGATGATTTCTATTATATTTCAACTTCCATAGGTGAGGTATCATTCTCTGTGTTTTTAATGCGGCCTCTTCTTTCCCATTGAAAAGATGCTTTTCGATAGTTCGA
Source organism: Picea engelmannii (assembly GCA_009831015.1). Classification (NCBI taxonomy): domain Eukaryota; kingdom Viridiplantae; phylum Streptophyta; class Pinopsida; order Pinales; family Pinaceae; genus Picea; species Picea engelmannii. Next base: position 187,128 of record ML795181.1, read on the forward strand.
TACCTATGATTATTAGAGAGGAAGTGCCTATACTCATCAAACACCTCCTTTCCTAAACTTTTTGATTGACAAGATTTCATTTTACGACCACAAACTGGACATGCAAATTTTACCTTTGTTTGAAGACCCGGAAGAGATGGATTAAGTATGTCAATTATAATATATTATATATAATGAATGAATTATTTTAAAAACATGCATGATTAATATATCAACTTCATAAAATTAAATACTATGAAAGTGCATGTTATAATTACATACCACAAAAATGTGTTAGCCCTGGAGCATCATGGATTATCCATGGAAGCATTGCATGTGATTGAAATTTCCTTTTCCCTATTGGTCTACAAACATCATGCATAGTGATGCCATTCCATAGATTTAGTAGCTCGTCAATAATAGGCTCAATATATACATTCATATCTTTAACTTGGTACTTACCCAATTGATTAGAACATATACAATACATAATTATTACACCATTTTACATACATAAATAATATATATGAACAAATGAACAAAATATATGACATTATGCAACAAATACGACAAATGAGATGCTACTGCATTAAAAACATTGTTGTAAACAAATACCTGGAATAATCATTTCCAACATTATATGCTCCCTCTTTATTGACATCCATAGAGGAATGTTATTGTTGATAACAAAAATAGGCCACACCGATTAAATAGAGCTCATCTCTGCAAATGGATTGACACCTTCTGCTACCAAAGAAAGCCTAACATTATGAGGTTCTTCTTTAAAGTGTGGCCATTTTTCCTCCATGTTTCTAAATGTAGAACCATCTGCAGGAATTCTAAGAAAGTCATCTTCGCTTATATTTCATGTATGGTAATCCATAAATTGTGCTAACTTTTTGTACCTAAATAGTCATTGCAAGCATGGAATAATGGGAATATAATGAAGAACCTTACAAAACACCATTTTTGTTTCTTGATTTGTTCTATATCTAATGCTATGACATTCAGGAAATTCTATTTCAAATTCATATTGCTTATAATATATAATATGATCATTGGGACATGCATCATTTGCTTGATGCTCTATTCCAATATCTTTCATTATGGAAGATAAATCTCGGTATGTGTGAGGTAAAATATTTAATGGTGGTAACAAATATTCAGCTATCAAGTTGCTACAACAAATTAAAAAAAAAATGGTTAATATAATATCAAGAATATTAACGACAAATATTTCATCCTTATTGATTTTACTAATGAACTAACAACAAAAAATTTAGAGGAACAAATATGACCTTTATCATGATGATCATTTATATGTGATCAATGAAATATATTACATACCTTAACATCTGTGTGATCGATGTGTTTGAAAAACCATTCTTAAATTTCAAGTTCATTATCAACAATACAACAAAGAGAATATTTATGTTGGAGCCTTCATAAAGGGGTTTGTATGGCTTCTCGATTAGAGGTAAATCATGAAAATCATCAAAGTCGTCATTTTCATGATCATCATCATCCATTCTAACATTAAATGTATCATGTATAAATGTGTTTGTACCATCATCCTAAACTATGTTATTAGCATTATCATTGTCTTCCATATGATCATTAACTTGATCTTTAGTATTCACAACTCCATGTTCCTTCGACACTTGTTCTGCAACCACATTCTCCATGTGCGGATATGCCCTAGGAGACCTTTCCTTTATAATTACAAACCATTGAAAGATAAATTAGTGTATATATAAAAAATATAAAAATGATACATACATTTACAAAAACGATAAATATAATTACATATATAATGAACAAATTACCAATGGACGGTATTCATTCCCCCCCTCAACGTTTCCATGTTCCCTAAAATGTATTTTAGCTGTTGAGATATTTAATATTCTCTTATTAAATCCCCTGCATTGAATACAAGGACAATAACATTTCTCGTCACCCTTTCTTTTCACTCCATCCCACGATCTACCAAGTAATTGTCAATTTTGTTCTTGTGGATCAAGAATATTGTTATGTGACATTTTCTTTTACCAACCTTGAGTGATGATTATTGATCTTACAAAATCAAGCTCCACACTTCAAATATTTATAATGATAGTAACAAACAAAATAATTATGGTTTTTTGCAGGAAAAAGGGTCCTTGTAACCTTCACAAGTCGTTGTAAGTATAGCAAAAATGTCAGAATGTTTCTAGCATTCCAAGTTTTTATAAATAAACAGACGTTGGATTTCCAATGTATATTGATTATTCACCATTAGTGTAATAAATGTGAGGAATGGTTGACTAAGTCCAGGCTAGGGAATCCCCTGAATGGAAAATATTTGCAGGAAAAAAATATTCTACCATTTTCACTCAGACCTATTAAAGTGGAAGAACCTTTTCAACAGTGGGGATTAGACTTCGTTGGGGAAATAAATCCAAACTCTGGTGGTTAGTACAAATGAATGTTGATAGAAATATAATATTTCACAAAATGGGTTGAGGCTATCCCTATAAGGGATACCATTGATTCTGTTATCATAAAGTTCCTTGAAGAGAATATTTTGGCTAGATTTGGTTGTCCTAGAAAGATCATAACTGATAATGCATAGGCATTCAAATATTCTAAGTTGTTACAATTTTTCCAAGATTAAAATATTTAAATTAGGCATTCAACTACATATTACCCATAGGGAAATGCATTGGAGAAGTCGTCAAATAAAATTCTAATTAGAATCATCAAGAAGATGCTATCACAGAACAAGAAACCATGGGATTCTCATCTCAAGTATGATTTACGGGTTGATAGAATAAGTACAAAATGATCCATTGGAACCTATCCTTTCAATTGGTTTATGGGGCATATGATATTTTTCCAATTCATCTAAGTTGGCCAGTGATGAAATTACTACAAGATGGAGAGGAAGAACTACATAATGTGTAGAAAAGAATCCATTGGCTCATAGATGTTCAACAAAATAGGGAATTTGTATTGGTTAAATCACAAGACACCATGACAAATGTCTTTGATAAGAGATCTAAGGAAATAAATTTTACTATTGGAGACTTGGCTTTAAAATGGGATGCAATAAGAGAAGCCAAAGGAAAGCATGACAATTTTGATAACCTTTGGATGGGACCTTTTCAGATCATTGTAGTCAAGGACAACAACACTTATGAGATAGTCTATCTTGATGGTGATATAAATGGATATTTTTTAAACGAGAGGTTTCTCAAGAACATTTTTCAATGTGGATCTCTAAGTGTACATTACATGTACAATATTAGTTTAGTTTCCTTCCTTTAATTTTTTTGTTAATTCAGTTTTTGTATATTTTTATAATTTCAAATCATTTTCAAATGAATTTGGGGTTATTTTGTTAAGTTGTTGAGAATGGAAGAAGCTCTATCCTTTCATAGAAGAAAAGGGTGCATTACAGGTTTCAATATCAGACTCTATAGCCCAATGGAAAAATCCACTAGTCTATTGTTCTCATCATATCATAGGGATTTGTTGTCCCCGTTGGAGCCAATGTTAGTGCAGGGTAATTGTTTTTATAGGAACTTTAAAATTAAGGACAGTTTCACCCTTTATTTATGTCTTTATGGAGACAATACACCACTTGGGGCTTGATAAATGAGTAAAACATCACCTTACCAGTGTTTAAGTTGGAGGAGAAGGCCTTTAAATGAATATGACGGCTTAATTCTACAAAAGGGCGCATAGCGCGAGCCACTGGCGGGGCTTAAAATACATTGTAAATGGATGACACACAAAATATAGAGATTATAGTAGAGACCAAGGGATTTGACCGAGTGATATATTCCATTTTACCATGTGCATCAGCAAAATAATAATATTGATGCTCCAAAGTTGAGCGCATATCTTACCCCAAGATCTACTGTGTATAACGCATATCACATCCTTAACTTGTTTTTCATTTAATGAGACTTGGGAATGAGAAGAGTGATTTTTAGGTGATATATGTGGCCATGGTTTATGTTTCTGGCATCACTCTTAGTTGTTGGGAAACCACTCACCGGGCCATTTGATACCACTCGTGGTATCCTCAAAACCATGTTGTCGTATGTTTACTCAATGCTTAGTTGGATGACAATGTGGACCACTAATGGACACTCTAGATCACACCTAGATATCTATGTGGCCTAACATGCAACAATAATTTTATACGTAGTCATTCTATTCCATGCAATCACTATGAGATGACCATTTTTTTATGGGGAGACACATGGCCCAACTAGATACAATCTAGCTCTGAAAGAGGTACCACATAGGAATCCACATGGACCAATCCTAACCTTCTACATATCCATTGTACATTGATGATGTCATCCAATTTTTATTTCATTCCTATGAGTTTGAAGTTCTATCTAATGTGAAGGTTCCACATGTCAAAAAAAAATCAAATATGGACAAGGCTAGATATTAACAGATTTTTCTGCATGGGAAGACTATCAAAAGCTTAGAGTATCATTTGGAATGATCGATTAATATTATCTAAGGTTAATCATTGATAATAATCACATTCTCATATATATATATGGTGGGTATTGAGATCATTGGTCATATCTAGCATGTTGCAGCATCCAATCTCGAGTACTATGGTCATATTTAACAAATTATTGGTTTTGTCAGTAATACCTTCCACAAGATATTCAAATTCTATAAGAGTAATCCATAAGTCACGTTACAACCATATGAAATAAATTTCTCCTCAATGGATGCTTATTTTTTAGCTAATCTTTGATGAATGGTGATCTTCTTGAAGGGGTTTCTTCCCCAGGTAAACCTTGTTGGCCATCTTGGCTTCAGATGTGCTATAAATTCCAACTATGTTTACAAAGGGGAGGAAGGTTGATTCATGTTCTTTCTGGTTCACAAATAGTAGCAGTAGGACACCGGGTAATTCAACTTAATACGTAGCTACAGTTTCTAGACAGTATCCAACTGAAACAAATGAAAAATCCCCCAAAGGCCAAATCAATGTTACACCACATCATGAGGTGACGATAGATAAGAGGAAATGGCTAGCCATTCTTCCAACTACCTAAAAAACCTCAATTTTGTAGTAGGAGAAGGCACCAAGCCTATCAACTCTATATTACTGAGTAGTTCATATGGAAGGATCTTGACTGAACTAGCTCAATTGGGTAAAAGTATTCAATCAAAGGACCTTTTACTCATACATACCCTAGTAAAAATTGTATATTCCACTATGTCAGGAATTTCTAATAGAATGATAAATAATTTCAATTGATAAATAAGTAGTATCAAGAAACTGTTAGGCAATTTAAAGAAACAAGAAGTGGTTTTCACACAAGGAAAACGAACTATAAATAATCCACAAGGCTCGTGAGCTCACTTTTATCATAAAATAGAGAGAAGAAGAGTGTTTAAACCTTGTTGGCCATCTTGGCTTCAGATGTGCTATAAATTCCAACTATGTTTATAAAGAGGAGGAAGGTTTCTTCATGTTCTTTCTCGTTCACAAATAGTAGCAGCAGGACACCTGGTAATTCATCTTAATGCGTAGATGCATTTTCTAGCCAATATCCCGCTTAAACAAACGACAGATCCCCCAAAGGCCAAATCGATATTTCACCACATCATGAGGTGATGATAGATAAGAGGAAATGGCTAGCCATTCTTCCAGCTGCCTGAAAAACCTCCATTTTGTAGATGGAGAAGGCACCCAGCCTATCAACCCTATCTTATTGACAAGTTCATATGGAAGGATCCTAATTGAACTGCCTCAATTGGGTAAAAGTATTCAATCAAAGGACCTTTTACTCATACTTACCCTAGTAAAAATTGTATATTCCACTATGTCATGAATTTCTAATAGAATGATAAATAATTTCAATTGTTAAATAAGTAGTATCAAAAAACTGTTAGGCAATTTAAAGAAACAAGAAGTTGTTTTCACACAAGGACAATGAACTATAAATAATGCACGAGGCTTGTGAGCTCATTTTTATCATAAAATAGAGAGAAGAAGAGTGTTTAAACCTTGTTGTCCATCTTGGATTTAGATGTGCTATAAATTCCAACTATGTTTACAAAGTGGAGGAAGGTTTCTTCATGTTCTTTTTGGTTCACAAATAGTAGTAGTAGGACACCGGGTAATTCATATTAATGCGTAGCTACATCTTATAGCCAATATCCAGTTGAAACAAATGACAAATCCCCCAAAGGACAAATCCATGTTGCACCACATCATGAGGTGACGATATATAAGAGTAAATTGCTAACCATTCTTCCAGCTACCTGAAAAACCTCAACTTTGTAGAAGGAGAAGGCACCAAGCCTATCAACTCTATATTACTGAGCAATTCATATGGAAGGATCCTGACCGAACTGGCTCAATTGGGTAAAAGTATTCAATCAAAGGACCTTTTACTCATACTTAGCCTAGTAAAAATTGTGTATTCCACTATGTCAAGAATTTCTAATAGAATGATAAATAATTTCAATTGCTAAATAAGTAGTATCAAGAAACTGTTAGGAAATTTAAAGAAACAAGAAGTGGTTTTCACACAAGGACAATGAACTATAAATAATCCATGAGGCTCGTGAGATAATTTTTATCATAAAATAGAGAGAAGAAGAGTGTGTAAACCTTGTTGGCCATCTTGGATTCATATGTGCTATAAATTCCAACTATTTTTACAAAGGGGAGGAAGGTTTCTTCATGTTCTTTCTGTTTCAAAAATAGTAGCAGTAGGACACCGGGTAATTCATCTTAATGCGTAGTTTCATTTTCTAGCCAGTATCCAACCGAAACAAACAACAAATCCCCCAAAGGCAAAATCGATGTTGCACCACATCATGAGGTGACGATAGATAAGAGGAAATGGCTAGCCATTCTTCCAATTGCCTGAAAAACCTCAATTTTGTAGAAGGAGAAGGCACCAAGCCTATCAACCCTATCTTATTGAGTAGTTCATATGGAAGGATCCTGACTAAACTGGCTCAATTGGGTAAAAGTATTCAATCAAAGGACCTTTTACTCATACTTACCCTAGTGAAAATTGTATATTCCACTATGTCAGGAATTTCTAATAGAATGATAAATAATTTCAATTGCTAAATAAGTAGTATCAAGAAACTGTTAGGAAATTTAAAGAAGCAAGAAGTGGTTTTCACACAAGGACAACGAACTATAAATAATCCACGAGGCTCGTGAGATCATTTTTATCATAAAATAGAGAGAAGAAGAGTGTTTAAACCTAAAAGATAGAGATTATTCCAACTTAAGAAAAACGTCATATTATGAGAAGGAAGACATGAGGCTTGTAGGGATCCAATTAGTATTTGTTGTATTAATGTGCAATTCTCATCTCTTATTCTTCTCCATTGTAACAAATATATCTTCCATATCTATAATTTAATCTAATACATATGAATAAAATATTTTGGCTCCATATGTGTGGATGCATCAATGGATGAGATTGATTCTAGTTTGTGGCCAATCTTGTTTCATTTTCTTGTTTTAAATATTCATAATAATGAAAAGTATTTATTATGTGGATGTATCAAGCAATGATCTATCTAAATGTATGTAATTTAAATTAGAATGCATAAATTGTTATAACTTATGAATTCTTGAATGCTCAACAATTTCTTCTTGAATTTAATCATGGAAAGAATTATTTGAATTGGGTACCTTACTTGTGCACCTTCCTTTCCATATAGTCATGTATTCTTTTACCCTCGAAATTCTAATACGCAAAGGAGAAATTTCCCCTATTATTTGAAGGCATGATATCATCATCCTCTCTGGAAGGTGAAGGAGTTGTTAAAACAAGAAAATATGCATATAGTCCTTTATAAAGAAAGGTAACTCTTAGACCCTCTTCTGAGTTTTGGCTCGAAGGACCCTTGGCATCATTTTTATAACAACTGAGAACATTTATAGGACTAACAATATTGATTAGTGGTTGTATTCCAACTAAATTCATTATTCTTAAAGAGGGAAATGAGTGGGTATGTAATTTTTCCATAATTATGAAAAAACTTTCGATATTATCCAGTTAATCCTTGGAATACTCACAAAATTTTATGATTTTTATGGTGGGGCCTATCCTTCCTAGATTATATTTTCTTAGGATCTATATGGGCACCATCCTTACTAACAATATGGCCCAGGTATTCTACTTCAGAATATCAAAAGGAACATTTAGAATACTTGAGAAAGAGTTGATGTTGAGACAATTAGTTTAATACTTGATCCACATGGGAAAGATGGGCTTGCCAAGTTTTAATATAAATGAGGATAGTACATAATAATGAAGGAAAGGTTGGAATACACGATTCATCAGGCTTTGGAAAGTGGAGGGTGCATTACATAGGTCGAATGGTATGACCAAGAACTCATAATGGCATTATTGAGTATGAAAGGTAGTTTTGGGAATATCGACCTCCTTCATACATAGTTGGTGGTATCCAGAATGTAGATAAGGTTTAGTAAAGAATTGATCACCTCTCAGTTCATCCAAAAGGTCATCAATGATGGGAATGGGAAATTTACTTTTGATGGTAATTTTATTGAAGGATAAACAATCGAGGCACATGCACCATGTACTTGTTTTCTTGAGTTCCATGAAAATATAAGAAGAAGAATGGCATGTACTAGGGTGTATGACACCCACAACTAACAATTCTGGAACAATTTTATGGATTTCATTTTTTGGGGAAAATGGGTGATGATAAGGATCAACATTGGGAGGAAGACTACCAAGGACAAGTGGAATGGAATTATCATGGGGGGAACAGGAGGGTGCGAGTCCTTGGGGTTTGTCAAAAATATATTGGTGTTTGGAGATGACAATTTTCATGTCGAGATGAGCAGCAGGGGATGGAATCTCAACTATGTGAATGGAATGGAATTGGTTAATAATTCCAACCTTGTTTTAGGAGTTTCTTTATTCGGTGTAAACTACCAATATCATGGGAAACTGCATTGATTCCTTGGAACTTGTACCATTATCCATCATGTTGTAATTTCATGTATAATTTCTTGAATTCCATGATGATGGGGCCTAGTGTGTGTAACCATTCAACATGCATAAAAATGCCACAACTATCTGTTTCAATAGAAAACATGTGCGATTTCAAATTATAATACAAATTTGTAGGCACACATTTTCACAACGAACCCCACATTTCATGGAACCTCCATTATCAATCATGATTTGGAAGTTATGGACTACATGGATATAGAAAAGGGTCTCTTGAAAGATTCAGTGATGAATAAAATTATTGGTGTTGCCATTATCGATGAGGATAATAACTTTTTGATGCTTGATATAGCCATTTAAATTAAGGGTTTGGAGAGATGAGATACTATTGAGAGAATACAAAGAGATGAGGAGTTCACTTTGTAGTGGATCAAAGGGATGGATTTTATCATTGTCTTTGGGAGGGGAAACATCACCAACATCTTTAGAAATTTCCTAAAAAATGGACATATAAATATTTTTCTCCTTACATTTGTGCCCCCAATTTTTTTTTTCATCGCAATTATAATAAAGACCCTTAAGTTGGTGTTCCACCATTTTTGTCTCGGTTAACTTATGCACGTTAAGAGGATGGGAAGGAGGAGTTGGATTGGTGGGTTGAGAACGTGGAAAAGAGGATTGGTTTTTTACATGAGAATAAAATACTTGGTGTGCTTCCTTGGCAATGTGATTATCTTCAAGCCAGGTCTGGGGGAAATCCATTAGGACATGAGCTCAGATGTCATCCTTGAGGCCACTAATAAATAATTTATGAAAGAAGGTGTTTGTTTGGACTTCAATTCAGAAAGAAAATTACTAAAAAGTAGTGATGTAGTCTTAAATTGTACCAAACTATTTAAGCTTGGTTAGACATCCTAAATGATTAGTGTCTGTGTCAAAACATTCATAAAGGTATGCAACAAATTGGTTCCAATAATTATACCCTCGGTGTGAATTTTTATGCCGTTGCCACTATTTCCATATTTTTGGATCCAAATAAAGGGAACTGACATAAAGTTTTATCAAGTCATCAGTGATGCCATGTAATGAGAAATATTGTTCCATTTGAGTGACAGATCTGGGGGTCTAAGCAATTAATTTTATTCACCTCAATTTTAGGTAGATGTAGATCACAAGTAAGGGGGTTATAAAGAAATCCCATGGACTAGGATGAGTCCACACCCTCTTTCTTTGAAGGTTGTTCAAAGCAGATAGTAACATCATATATATGAACCAATGCGATCAAGGTTTTGATATTGGCAGAGAGGATGTCAATTGTAGTGAGCCTCAAATTTATGGTAGCAATTTCTGAAGTAAGTTTAGATATATCATGTTTGTTATAGGATTGGGATACATTAAATGCATTTTCTAGCTTTCTGAAGGACTTGTCTAAGGCATTGATGCAATTGTCAAAATCTTGGTTGCATGTGGCCATCAAGGAGATAAGATGGTAAGATTAGGTTTGGTGGGTCTACACAAAAATGGCTTATGAGAGAGTGGTATCATTGTGATCAGTGTGAAAAGAGGAATCTAATGAGATGGGTCCAAAATAAGGGTGATGGAGAGGGTGGGTGGGTACATAGAAAAAAAGGGATTATGAGAGATGGGTACCACAATGATCAATGAGAAGAGAGGAATCCAGTAGCATAGGTCCCAAATAAGGGTTTCAATGGGAATAATATTGTAGAGAAAAAATGATCAAATTATTCATATTTAAGATTGTGTATGTGATAAAATGTGTAGTTACTACATGTATTCTTCCCCAACCACAATTTGATCCACTTAGTGACACATCATTATGCTTTATAAATTTCAACACATGTCTCTAGCCTAAAAAATGAAATTCTAAAAATATGAAAAGGAGAGGGTTCTAATAACAATTGTAGGGTGCTAGAAGGAAATATGAAAAGAAGAAACACAATTATTATCACAATTATTATAAGAAGAACAAAATAGTAAGAAAAATGAGACAATAGATTAAAAAGATGATACCTTTAATATCTTGAGAGAAAATTTCACTTGCCTCTTCGAGGAGGAAATCTCCAAAAAACCAAAGCTCGAGTATAAATGATTTCACCCCTATTTATACTATTTGTATGTTCTAGAAAACATTCTAGAGGAAGAAATTTCTAGAGGCAGAACCTTCTAGTAAGTCTTCTTACATTAGATTTGTTCACGTTATTCCATAGGTCTTATTTACTAATAGGAACACACCCCGCCACCAACAGTCCGGGGTACACTACCTTCAAGCCCACCCTTGGACTTATTTCTCTTACCGATACGTTTTTAAATTAATAAGGACACATAAAATAAAACATCTAAATACATGCACAACAATAACCAAGAAAGCATGCATGTTCTAAAGATTCAATTAAACAATAAATAAATACACAACGAAATACATTCATATACATATAAATAATACCATAATGGAGAGCAATTATCTTTATAAAAGAAGACACCAATTATCTCCATACCAAGGACGTTCCACCCAACGGTAGACAGTACTGCTCCAAATATCAACAATAGTGTCACCCCCAAGCCAGGGCTATGAATCCACAAGGACGGTTCTAGAGTTTTACATGTACTTCTGAACGAGTCAACACTAAAGATCTCACAGGATTTCCCATCACTCACATAAATCCAAGTACCCATCTCTCTTCTACCCATCTTGCACCACCCAAAGGAATGGACCTCCACCCTTCTCTGCCACGAAGCCCCTCACGCAATCCTTTTCCTTCTAAAGCTCTAGCACAACTGGCCCAGAATCTCCATGTTGGAACTCTCAAGACTCGCAGATGTGAAAAACGATGGACACAGGCCAATTCATCTCAGACGTGAAGGCCTCAAGTCATGACTAGATTACACCAGCGACCTCTACAACCAATGATACCATGACTGCTCTTCAATAGTTCATTTCCGTTCCCCAAGCCAAGACATGGATAAGGAAGATGAATGGGTGATGGAAATGAATGGAGTGAGATCTCCACCCAAGGTGTGAAAAAAAGAAAAATAAGTGAATGAATGTGTGAGGGAAAGAATGGAATGAAATAAGAAGTGAATGAGCGAATGAACCAACCCCCCAATTAGACCAGGGATGGGTTTAAGTATTTTTCGTGGGGAATCAAGAAACTCCTAGCCTCCCCCAAGAATCTCACATAACTGATCCACTCCCTTAGACAAAAGGGTAATTAAAATAGGAGTAAACATTTATCCCCTCAAGCTCCCTCTCTCATGGAATCATAGCCCCCTATAACTATAGTCCTTATCCATCTAGCAGCTAGTGATTTATTTATTATTATTAATGATCAAAACAGTAAATTTCTTGGGCACACTGGCCTTTTAATAAAAATTTTGGCACTCTGGTCTCTCAAAATTGTTAACAATACATTATTTAAAATGGGGATTCAAAACCTGGGGTGTTACATCCCCTCCCCATTATTTTGGCACTGTCCTAAGTGCATATACAAAATAGATATCAAAATCTGAAAATTTATTCAAAAAGTTATGGGTAATCTATCTGCATGGCATCTTCATGCTCCCAGATAGCATATTCAGGACCATAGTATGTCCACTGAAATTTTACCATCTCTATAACTCGATTCTAGATCATTTTGACCTTTTTGTCCAATACCCGCATTGGTTGAACCTGAAAGTCTCACATTGTCTCTACCTAAATCAAATGCCAATCAATAACATGGTTAGGATCATGTACATATTTATTTAGTAAAGAGACATGAAATACATTATGCACATTCATGGAAGAAGAAAATCTAATCATGTATGCAACTATCCCTATTTTGTCAAATATTTCAAACGGACCACCGAATTTGGCTGCTAGCTTTGTACAACTACCCAATTTCAAGGATCTTTTATTGGGCTTCACTTTCAAAAGTACATCCTCCCCTAATTTAAATTATCTAGTTGTCCTATTCTTATCTTCATAAACTTTCTGTCTATCCTGATCCGCCCTCAAATTATGCTTGATCTTGACCATCTGGTCTTCGATATCCTTGAGCAACTCCAGCCCAAGTACCACTCTATCTGTTGGGTTGTCCCAGCTCACTAGAGTATTGCATTTCCTACCATACAAGGCTTAAAATGGGCTCATTCTCAATGAATCTTGGTACCCATTATTATATGCAAACTCAACCAAGTGTAAGTAATCTTCCCACTTAGATGGCTTATCCATCACATACATTCTCAACATATCTTCGATTACTCGATTGACCCTCTTTGTTTTTCCACCTGATTGTGGATGGTATGTTGTGATAAAGTTTATATTTGTACCAAATCCTTTAAACAATCCCCTCCAGAAATTGGAGGTAAACTTTGTATCTTTGTTCGCGACAATTGTCCTAGGTATCCCATGCAACCTAGCAATCTCCCTCATGTAAATTTCTGCAATATTAGGCGTTGTATGTGTTGTTTTTACAGGAACAAAATGAGAATCCTTTGTTAATTTTTCAACCACCACCATGATTGAATCATCTTTCCTTGATGGCCTGGGTAATTTAGTTATGAATTCAATGGTTATCACCTCCCATTTCTTCTCTGGGATTGGTAATGGATGCAACAAACTTGTTGGGTGCCTATTCTCATCCTTCACCTTATGACATTCCATACATCGAGTGATGTAATCAACAACATCCATTTTCATTCCCAACAAAAAGAATTAGCATGTTTCTGTTGTAATCATTTTCTAGTAACCGAGATGTCCAACATAAGGAACATCATGAATTTACTTCAATACCAAATTCCTCAGTTCTTTGGAACTAGGAACATAGATTCTATTCTTATTCATCAACAATCCATCTTCCTTTATCTCATACTCCTTTATTTTTTGTTGTACATATCCTTACTGTAAGATTTCCTTTACATGTAGGTAATGTTGATCTGTAACAAGATCATCTAAAATTTTGTTCTTCAAGTCTGACGGATGCATACTGACAACAATAGCATGCATGAGATGCACTCTTCTACTAAGTGCATTGGCAACTTTATTCTCTTTTCCTTTGATATTCTTGATGTCGAGGTCATATTCACTTAAAAATTCTAGCCATCTTGTTTGCCTAGCATTCAAGGTTGGTTGTTCGAAAAGATACTTCAGGCCAATGTATTTTGTCCTTAATTCAAATCTCTTCCCCATGAGATAATGCCTCCACATATTCAAGGCATGGACAATGGTAGCAAGATCCAAGTCATGTGTGGCATAGTTCCTCTCATGTTCCTTAAGATTTATGGACTCATAACCAATGACATGTCCATTTTGTATGAGGACTCCCCAAAGTCCTTCCTTACAGGCATCTGTACATACCACAAAACTTTCATTTGGGTCAACAATATTTAACACAGGTGTACTAGTAAGTAATTCCTTCAACAAATTAAAATTCTCTTCACACTTAGGTGTCCCTTCAAATTTAGTTCCCTTCTTTTGCAAGGAAGTGATGGGATGAGAAATCTTAGAGAACCCTACTATGAACCTTCTGTAGTAACCAACTAATCCCATAAAATATATGACTTCTGACACATTTTTGGGTGTTTTCCATCCTCTAATGGCTTCGATCTTCTCTGGATCCACTGCTATGCCCTGCTCTAAAATAATGTGTCCCAAGTAATGGATCTACTTTTGATAAAAATAACACTTACTCTTCTTTTCATACAATCGATGTTCTCTCATCACTTGAAATGCCAGTCTTAAGTGATGTTCATTCTCCTCTTCAAACTTAGCATAGATAAGTATGTCATTGTAACATCCCTCTCTGGTGCACTGAGGGAACTTATTCTTTGAGGACACTTTCTCGCAAGTGATCCAGATTATTATTCTATTACAACTTTTGATTTTGATTGAGGCGTTATGGGTTGATGACATGTCGTTTCACTGCATTGACATAGATAGGTGCTATTGAATCAGTTTTACTGTGTGTGTAGGATTCTGGACCTTGAGGATGCAGAGGCATAGATGGAACCCCTTGGACTCTGGATCGAGTCAGGGAGTGTACCATTGGGGTTTGATTGTTTTACTGTGATATTAGTGCATCTGATTAGATGATATGATATGGATATGTTCTGACATGATTTGTTGATGATGCAGGATGACGATAGCTTGTCGACCAGACTCACATGTGGAGTATAGGGGTCACGCACGATTACCAGAGATGTTGAGGGAGAGGTGTGGACATCATCCCTGCCACAACCTACTAGCACTCCCATCATGGCTCGATTTGTAGGTTAACGTTTAATTAGTTCAAGAGGACCCACGATGTCGTGAGGGAAGACCGTGACAGTTTCTCATGATGATTCTAAGTGGCACGCAATAAGGCGGGGGCCTTATTCCTTAGAGGCCCTTAGTCTCCCACAAGTTCACCTAGCGGAGTATTGACTCCAAGGGTTTTTGATGTCTACCAAGTCAGTCAAGAGGCGAGTGGCACCCTTGGAGAATGTAGTGCGTCCTGAAGGGAACGTCGTGCAAGGGAAATAGATTAGGGCGAGTGGCACCCTTGGAGCACCTAGTGCGTCCTAAAGGGCATGTTGTGTTGTTTTGATAAATGAACGAACCTAGTCGACCTTAGGATGAACACTCTGAGAATAATTTAAAAAAAAACATTTTCCCTAATAAAATGTTACCCATCAGGAAAATTTAAGGTTTAAGTCTAAACTATGCTAGTGGTAAAATTTTATCTATCTATAAAAAAAATTAAAAAAAGATAAAAACAACAACAACAACAACAACAACAACATAAATACTAATTATGATCTTCGTTAAATCTTGTAACACGAAGGGAGTAAGAAATTTAATTGTTTCATAAATAAAAAAATCTGTTGGATTAAAATTTAAAAAGGGAATTAATCGTTTTATTATTTTATGATAATTTAAAATATATTAATTTAATGAGAAAAGGGGAAAAGGGGGGTAATTTCCACACCTGCCTTTTTGAGTTATAAATAAAAAGGGGAAAGAGGGAAAAATCTAAAATATTAGGAAACTAGGAAAAGAAGGAAACACAAAAAGAAAAAAGGAAACAAAAGGAAAAAAACGGAAAGTCAAACTAAGTAAAGTATCTACCATTTAAGAGCTTTCTAATTTAAACTGAACTAGCAAATTAATAGTGGGGAAAATTATTAAAACTTGTAAGAGAATTTGGGGACACCTAGTAGTGATTCGAGGAGTAACTCTAGGTGGGTGAGGGAAATAAAGATAATTAATTAATTAAAGAAATTAATTTATGGAGGAATGAAGGGGATGGGTGACACTTGTACGGGGATAAATTTTTAGGAATTAAATTTTAAAATCTTAACTAGACGAGATTTTTGGAAAGTAAGGAACCACAAAACTCTATATAATGAAGGGAGGAGATGGAGGTTGGGTCTTTTTCTATTTGCATAACGTTACCCTGCAAAAATATCTAGTTGACTGATATAACTTATGGGAGTTGGGATACCTAGCTCGGTAAGGAGTGGTAGCTTGGTCTTGCGAGGCGAGCTGGGAGCTAGTCGAAATCTCTAGATAGTGAGTGTGTGGCCCCTTTGCGGCTTGGGGGGGTTAGGGGAAAGAAGAGTACCCCTAGCATTGGCTAGGAGGTACTGGTGAAGTCTCGCTAGTTAGCACGCGGGATTTGCAAGGAGCACATGGGATGTCCACTCCGAACAGGCAACAATACACTTTCTTCGTTTTGTATGGTAAATTATGTTAGAACTTATGCTCGAATCTGTATTTTTACTTGGGTAAGTGAATTGATTGTCTAGATGGTTTACTGAAATTTTCTTAGCCTAGCTTGATGATACATTGACTCCCATGGCTTCATTTCCCAACACGTCTCGACCACCTTACTGTGTTGATTGTGACCTTCACGGTTGTTTAGCCTTTATCCCTAGCTCACCAGTCCTCGCCTAAGCAGTCGGCCAGGATCTTGATCTACGGTTGTCACCTTAGCGTTAAAAGACCTATAGATATCAATGCCCTGGTTTTTTGTGCGAGGATGATGAGCGAAGGATGAACCTGTTAGCTAGCTACCCTTGATGTTTATCCCTGGCTGATTGTTGGTTCTGCCATCTAGCAACGACCTCTGTGTGTGGGTTATCTAGTGTCTTGGTTGGTTTTCTCTATGCCTTGACTGATAGAACCCCTGCAATAATTCCATGACCTTTCCCATTGGATCCTTGCATTCTCTTACTGTTGTCTGTGCTGTATTCAGGTTATAGCAATGGAAGCATGAATTGATTTCCTGTCTGCAAATTTTTGGGTATTCTGGCAATAGAAAAACACAATGGTTTCATGACTATATTTTTTTCTATTTTTTATTTTGGAAATGGAAAAGAGAAATGATTTCATTTCTGCAAATTTTAATAATTGGCCTTCTGGCAATGGAAAAGAGGAATTATTCTTGTCTGCAACTTTTATATTGGGTATTCTGGCAATGGAAAAACACAATGGTTTCATAAATGCATTTTTTTCTATTTTGTATTCTGGCAATGGAAAAGAGAAATGATTTCATGTCTGCAAATTTTAATAATTGGCATTATGGCGATGTAAAAGAGGAATTATTCTTATCTGCAACTTTTATATTGGGTATTCTAGCAATGGAAAAATGCAATGGTTTCATGACTGCATTTTGACATAGACCTATCGGCCATCGGACCAAGATCCGATCACAGGATCGTTCTTTAACCCATTCGAGCCAGATCGGCTCTTTCGGATTCCCTGCTGGAATCTCCTTTCGTTAAATCCACATGTCCTTTTTTCGCAGCTCGCAATCTCGCGAGTTCGCGAGTCGTGACTCCCGACTCTTCCTTCTCAAATCCGCAATACCCGAGATCGCAAAATAGGTATATCCCTTTCTTCCTTCAACACCCTCATTGCGTGACCGTCGGCTAGGCTAAGTGCTAGCACTCCTCGCCTCTCGCGCCTTCGCAAGTTCAAAGGTCCAACCTTGGCACCTTTCTTTCCCGAACCCCCGAGAGGTGATATTGACTTTTCTCCTCTCATTCTCGCTACTCGTGACTTCGCAAGTTGAAGGCTTGAACTTTCGTTCATTTATCTCCCGAGTCCCCGAGATGCGAGAGTTCAACGGGGTGTTGAATCCTCCAAATGTGTGACATGTGTCCACCGGTCTACTTCCCAGGCCCACCTTACGGTTCTGCCACGTGTTTCCTCCATGCCTCAGTCCTCGACACTTCGCAACTTTTGCAATCGAATGTAACTCCTCTCAACCTCCAAACCATCGAACACGCGAAATGCAATAGGGTTCCTGATCCAACGTTTATCCACTCCTTCTCTGGATCCAACGGTTATCCATGCTCTTCATGATTTCGCTACTCGCAACTTGGAGAACTCAAGTTATTGGCTCTCACCTGGTGAACCTCTGAGTTCGCGAGATACCTAGATCTCTACCACTTGTCCTCCTCCTAACGGACGACTGTGATTTTCTTGAGACTTCGCTACTCGTCGCTACGGGACTTTCAGGATGAAAGCCTTGACCCCTTACCCTCTGATATGCCGAAATGGAGAAATTTTGAGACGTCTTCTACGTGGGTCCCACGATAGAACTTCCTGCCTTTTTGGAGTTCTCAGACTTCATGACTTCGTGAATCCGGATGCTAAGCCTTCAACTCCTCAACCCACGAAACCCCGATACAGTTGATCTCGCGACACGTGTCCTCCCAATTGGACGACTCCGATTCTTTCGCTATTCCGGGACTTTTCCTTTTGCGATTTTGCAAATATTGATGCAAAGGTTTTGACCTTCCAACTCACGAAACCCCGAAATGAGATTTTACGTGGGTGATCCAACGACCCTCGTTGGTTCAGATCCTACGGTTTGATTCTCCCAAGATTTCACTATGAAAAAATACCCACCGTAACTTCCTTTCTCCTCTGCAAGATCTGACGGCTTCCGAGACTTCGCGAATCCTCCATGGAGGATTCCGACCATCCAATGCCTCCTTAAGGATTTTTGTGAAATGAACAAAGTGTTCCTTCATAAAACTTATCCTCCTACAACCAACGTTGTTGCGCCTTCTTCCAATACCTCAGGGCACTCACTCTCTTGACCTTTTCTTCGACAGCTTCGAAGACCCTATCCCTCCTGAGCTTGATTGAAAAATCCTCAAGTACTTTGGGGGAAAATTTCCTGCGCACACTCCTTGCGGAAACAATCTTTTAACAATTTCGCTCAGGTTGCAAACACTGAGGCTTCTCTCGGCCTGCGCACTCCTTACACGACTCCTGTGCTTGATTTGCACTTCTGTGAGGATGAGAATAACATTATCTCTTCTGAGCTTTCAGAGATTGATACTCTGAACCCGTCAATGCATTCCTTGTGGACAATTTCACTGCACTCCTTGCAGGAAAGATCTTGTTCAGATAGAGAAGCAATTGAAACTCATTCCTTACTCTCCCTCTCTTCAGATCTCAGACATTAAATATGAAATCAAACATTGACGCATCAAATTAAATTCATAACAGAGAGTAACAATCATGAACATAGCCTTCAATCATGCATACACAGAAAGTTTTTGAACACCATGAGTCTGAATCAAGCTTCATTAATTTCAGAATTTCTGTACATGGTTTCTTCTACACAATTTTTATGCTTCTTCTCTCCTATGATCTCTTTTTTTGATTATTATGATAATCTTACTAATGTTACGATGATACAAGTGAGGGTGTCTATATCCGTTTTCCCTCCGGCTCCTAAAACTGTCTAATCTAGGAATTTAAGTTTACCTACCTACATTTACTATTATAAATGCCTCTTAGTCCTTCAGACGAGAGCAGGACGCTCAAGGTCTGATTAAAATCTACCAGTACGCTCTTTCTTAATTATTACATTTAAGTTTAGCACATCCAACTTCAAAACATTCAAACAATTCATCATGTGCCAAAATGTGTTGGCGTTTGCCCCACGCTCGCTTGTGGTTGGCAATGCTCCTGCATCAAACTCCCTCGCTTGAAAGTTTTCATGGGATCCTGTCCATGAGCTCTCGCACAGTCTATCCATGCTTCTGAATTTCTGCTTCATTCTCCCAACTGGCATCTTCAACTGGATGTCCCTTCCACTTGACCAAGTATTCAAAATATTCCTTTCTTCTGGTCCTTTTGCTAACTCTTTTGTCCAGTATGCTTTCCATCTGTGGCTTCTCTGCAACTGGCATCTGTTTAGTCCACCGAACCTATGGTTTTTCATTACTTGTTCCTTCTTCCTCAGCTTTGTATGGGTACAAATCCGAGACATTGAATATCGAAGAAATTTCGATCCCATCGGGTAAGTCAATCTCATAAGAATTTGCCCCAAATTTCTTCAAGACCTTACATGGTCTGATCTTCTTCATATTCAGTTTGTTATATGTCCCATTTGGGAATCTTTCCTTTCTCAGATGTGCCAGAATCAAATCACCAACTTCAAATTGAAGTTGTCTCCTGTGTTGATCTACCCTTCACTTATACTCTTGGCTCGAGCTCTGCAATCATTCCTTCACCTGGCTATGAAGTTCCTTCATCGCCTCTGCAAAATCTTTTGCACTAGCGCTCCTAGTCGCAATCTGTTCTAAATCCCTCAACTCAAAAATTTCTCTCGGTCGCATGCCATAAACAATTTGAAATGGACTATGTGCTGTGCTCCTATTAAGCGAGTCGTTATAATAAAACTTTGCGTATGGTAATATGTTGTCCTACTGACTTTGGTGTTCTGTCACCAAGCTCCTCAGCAAGTCTCCCAAACTCCTATTCACGACTTCTGTCTGTCCATCCATCCGAGGATGATAAGCTGAACTAAATGACAAGTTTGTTCCCATCTTCTTCGATAAGGTTTTCCAGAAGTGTCCTACAAACTTAGTGTCTTGATCCGAAACTATGCTCCTTGGTAAGCCATGAAGTCGAATGACTTCTTTGAAAAACAAGTTCGCAATGTGAGTTGTGTCACTGGTTTTCTGACATGGAATGAAATGTGCCATTTTGGAAAATATATCCACTACCACAAATATTGAGTCAAACCCTCTTTGTGTTCTTGGCAACCCCAATATGAAGTCCATGCTAACTGCATCCCACAGCCTCTCAGGTATGGGCAACGGTTGATAAAATCTTGCATTCTGCCTCTTTCCTTTGGAATGCTGACAAATTTTGCATCTGTCTACAAATATTTTGATGTATTCTCTCATTCCTGGCCAAAAATATGACTCATTCAACTTTGAAAACGTCTTTTCATGACCGAAATGTCTGGCCAATCCTCCACTATGTTTCTCCTTCAACAAATTCTCCCTCATGGAGCATTTTGGAATACATAGTTGATTACCCTTAAACAGTAATCCTTCTCGAATCATGTACTCTGTCCATTGACTCTTGTCTCTAAGAATTGGATTCTCAGCTACTTCATACACCTCCTTAAAATATGGATCATCTCAATACATCTCCTTGAGGTCATCAAAACCCAACGTTTTGACTCTGAACTCCTGCAATAGCAAACATTCCCTGCTCAAAGCATCAACAACTTTGTTAGCAGTTCCAGAAATATGATTAATTACAAAAGTAAAGTTCTACATGCATTCAACCCATTTAACATGTCTTTGATTCAACTTCTCCTGTTGAGTCACAAATTGCAATGCATGATTGTCACTGTATAAGACAAACTCCTTGGGAATCAAGTAGTGTCTCCATTTCTTCAATGCCTGAATAATAGCATAGAACTCCTTGTCGTACGTGAAGTATTTCACTTTCACTTCATTTAGCTTCTCCTTTAAGTATGCTATCGGCCTGTCTTCTTGGCTTAAGACTGCCCCTATTGCAAATCCACTTGCATCACATTTCACTTGGAATGTCTTCTTGAAATCTGGCAACACCAAAATTGGTTGTTCCGTAATTTTCCTTTTCAACAAATTGAAGATTTTCTCAGCCTCTTATGTCCAATGAAAATACTTGTGTCTCTTCGTCAATGTGTCCATCATCGGTGCACTAATTCCACTGAAATTCCTGATGAACTTCCCGTAGAAACTATCCAATCCGTGAAAACTTCGAACCTCAAAGATACTCTTTGGCGATGGCCAATTCTTAATCACCTCCACTTTATCTGGATCCATCCTCAACTTATCTACATAAATAACAAATCCCAAATAAATGAGCTTTGTCTGCATGAATGAGGATTTCTTCATATTTATTAGCAACTTCTCCTGTTGTAGCCTCTTCATCACTGTAGCCAAATGTTTCAGATGCTCTGCCTCTATTTTACTGAAAATCAGTATATCATCAAGATACACAATGACAAATTTTCCGATGAAATCCTTCAGGACTTCATTCATCAATCTCATGAAAGTACTAGGTGCATTTGTTAAACGAAACGACATGACAAGCCATTCGTATAAACCTTCATTGGTTTTGAATGTTGTCTTCCATTCGTCACCTTCCCTCATGCAGATTTGGTGATATCTACTTTTCAAATCAATCTTTGAAAAAAAATTGGCCCCACTAAATAAATCCATTAGATCATCCATCCTTGGGAATGGAAATCTGTACCTGATGGTTATCTTGTTAATTTCTCTCGAGTCAGTACACATCCTCTAGCCTCCTTCTTTCTTTGGACTGGGCACTGTCGGAACATCACATGGACTCAATATTTCTTTAACCAATCCCTTGTCCATTAAGTCCTGGACCTGTCTTTCGACCTCTTCATTCTCCTGTGGCGTCAATCTATATGCTACTTTATTTGGAAAAATAGCTCCAGGTATGAGATCAACATGATGACTCACACTTCTGATCAGTGGCAACGAACAAGGTAGTTCGTCGACTACTATGTCAGCAAACTCTTCCAATAGTTTCTAAACCTCTTCCGGTAAATCATCTACCCTTGTACTAGTTAAGACAATTTTAGGCTTCCTGACCACAATGAATTGTGGTTCCTCCTTCTTCTTAACCTATGTAAGAAGTTCCTTCTCACTCATGAGAAGTACAATGTTGCTTACTTCAGGTTTTACCTCCTTATCTTTGATTGGAATCAACATGTGAGTTCTCCCATTTTTCTCTAGGGTCTATCTATTTTTCCTCCCATCATGAATCACATTTCTGTCATATTGCCATGGTCTACCCAGCAATAGATGAAAAACATCCATGGGAATAACATCACAGAGTATTTCATCTTTATACCCTCCTATTTTAAATTCAACTAAACATTGTTTAGTGACATTTACCTGATGTCCTTTTTGTAGCCATGAAACTCTATATGGGCTTGGATGTTCAATAGTCTCCAACTCCATCTTTTCTACCATCTCCGTAGAAACGAGATTATCCGTGCTACCACTATTCATGATGACTTTTCATACCCTGTCCTTGGTTTTGCAAGTAGTCCGAAAAAGACTGTTCCTTTGCACTGGATTCTCCACCTCCTTCTCTGGTGTTAAGAGAACCTTTCGCATCATCAGCGATCTTCCGCCTTCAGCATCCTCTGCCTCAACATTCCACCTCTGTGCTTCAGCAATGTGAGTCTCACCTCCTTTTTTCTTTTTTTCTAGACACTCATAAGACTTGTGTCCATTCTTTCCACATGTGAATCATTTCACCACTCCACCTCTTCCTCTTCCTCTAGCTCTGGCACGGGGAAAATGCTTTTGTCAGCATACTGGCCTCTTTGTTCGATATGCTGCCCTCTCTATGAGCTTCCACCTCTCTCAGTTTGAGTCTGAGGTTTCTTCCACACTTCCTTGGGTTTTTGAATTCTATCCTGGGCAACTGATTTGCCTCTGGATTGACTTCTTCCTCGGCCTCTTTGACCTTATTTTCGGCTCAACTTCTCTTCATCTTTTAGAGCCATGTGATAAGAATCTTCCACGTTCGTATGGTCATCATGTTCATCTCATCCTGAATGTCGTATATCAGACCATTCATGTACCTGGAAACCTTTTCATCATCACTTTCGTGATGACTGTTACACATTATTTTCGTCATCCCTATGATTGTTAATGATGTAAACCTATCTATTGCCTTTAGAGGGGTCACAGTGGCCTGAGTTCCTGAAGAGAGAAGGAAGAAGAACTTTTCCTGAG
>ML795181.1:217811-238897 GCA_009831015.1 Picea engelmannii
GTTACTTATTCTTGCCTCTTAGTAAATTCAATATTTAAAACTTAAGGAAAGCGTCCTATTCTGTCATGTTTTGTTCTAGATCCAGGTGGATCTAGGGAGATCGGTTTGTGTCCGCACTTACGGATTTATCCTTAAACAATGACCTACCCTGATGTTCAGCCTGTAGAATTCTTCAGTATATTCCTTCACTGTCATCAGCTTCTGTCTCAAATTTTGCATTCTCTGAAACAAAGTAATTTGGTAATCCTTGGGAATGAATTTCTCCTTCATATTCGTGATCATCCTATCCCAACTCTTGATCTTTTGCTTGCCTTTGTAGTGTCTGTTAGCTTTTATCTCATCCCACCACAATGATGCATGTCCCTTCAATCTTATGACAACATGTTTGACTTTCTTGTCTTCCTCGACATCTTCATAGTCAAAATATGTGTCCAAAGCTCTAATCCAGTCTAGAAGCTCTTCAACATCCAAGTTTCCTTCATATATTGGAATGTCCATTTTTACTCTAGCACCCATCCTTGCAACAACCCTAATCAGGTGTTCATTTGTTGCAACTTCTTTTCCTTCATGTCCAGCTTCACCTTCACTTTCAGAATCATTGACATCTCCAACACCAGTTGTGTGCCTCTGTTTTATTTCCATGTCCACGACTCTGGCATGTAGGTCATGTATATCTCTTTCCATGTATGGATTTGGCACCTGCCTACCCCTTCCTTCTGGCATTTCCCTATCCTCTGGCGGATCGGGTGTTTGCCTGTCTCTTCTTCTCGGCGTCATGGCTGATATTTTCCTTCTCGCTTTCCTTGTCTGAAGTATACAAACAGAGTCAACCTCTGATACCAAAACTGACATAGACCTATCGTCCCTCGGGCTGAGATCTGCTCACAGGATCGTTCTTTAACTCCTTCGAGCTGAATCGACTCTTTCATATTCCCTGCTGGAATCTCCTTTCATTCGATCCACAAGTCCTTTTTTCGCAGCTCGTAATCTCACGACTTCGCGAGTCATGACTCCCGACTCTTCCTTCTCAAATCTGTGATACCTAAGATCGCGAAATAGGTATAGCCCTTTCTTCCATCAGCGCCCTCCTTACGTGACCACCAACTAGGCTAAGAACTATCACTCCTCGCCTCTCGTGCCTTCGCGAGTTCAAAAGTCCAACCTTGGCACCTTTCTTTCCCAAACCCCCGAGAGGCGATATTGAATTTTCTCCTCTCATTCTCGCTACTCCAGAATTCACGAGTCGAAGGCTTCAACTGTCATTCCCTTATCTCTCGAGTCCCTGAGATGCGAGAGGTCAACGACGTGTTGACTCTAAATGTGTGACGTGTGTCCGCCGATATACCTCTCGGGCCCACCTTCCGGTTCTGCCACGTGTTTCCTCCGTGCCTCAGATCTCGGCACTTCGTAACTTTTGCAATCGAAAGTAACTCCTCTGAACCTCTGAACCCCTGAACACGCGAAATGTGATAGGGTTCCTGATCCAATGGTTATCCACCCATTCTCTAGATCCAACGGTTATCCACGCTCCTCGTGACTTGGAGCACTCAAGTTTTTGGCTCTCACCTGGCGAACCTCCAAGTTTGCGAGATCCCTAGATCTCTTCCACCTGTCCTCCTCCTAACGGATAGCTGTGATTTTCTCACGACTTTGCTACTCGCCGCTTCAGGACTTTTGGGACAAAATCATCGACCCCTTACCCTCTGATATGCCGAAATGGTGAAATTTTGACACGTCTTCTGCGTGGGTCCCATGATAGAAATTCCCGCCTTTTTGGATTTCTCGGACTTCACGACTTCACAAATACAGATGCTAAGCCTTCAACTCCTCAACCTGTGAAACCCCGATACGGTTGATCTCGCGACATGTGTCCTCCCAATCGAACGACTCAAATTCTTTCGTTATTTTGGGACTTCACCTTTCGTGATTTCACGAATCTTGATGCAAAGGTTTTGAGCTTCCAACTCACGAAACCCCGAAATGAGATTTTACATGGGTGATACAACGACCCTCGTTGGTTCAGATCCTATGGTCTGATTCTCCTGAGATTTCACTGCGAAAAAATACCCACCATAGCTTCCTTTCTCCTCTGCAATATCTGACGACTTCCGAGACTTCAAAAATCCTCCACGGAGGATTCCAACCATCCAATGCCTCCTTAACGATTTATGTGAAATGAACAAAGTGTTCCTTCGCAAACTTATCCTCTTGCAACCAACGTTGTTGCGCCTTCTTCCAATACTTCAAGGCACTCACTCTCTTGACCTTTTCTTCGATGGCTTCGAAGACCCTATCCCTCCTGAGCTTGATCGAAAAATCCTCAAGTCCTTTGGGGGAAAATTTCCTGCGTGCACTCCTTGCGGCAATAATATTTCAACAATTTCACTCAGGTTGCAAACACTGAGGCTTCTCTCGGCCTGCGCACTCCTTGCACGGCTCTTGTGCTTGACATGCACTTCTGCAAGGATGAGAATAACATTATATCTTCTGAGCTTTCAAAGATTGATACTCTGAACCCATCAACACATTCCTTGCGGACAATTTCACTACACTCCTTGCAGGAAAGATCTTGTTCAGATAGAGAAACAATTGAAACTCATTTCTTACTCTCCCTCTCTTCAGATTTTAGACATTAAATATGAAATCAAACACTCACACATCAAAGCAAATGCATAATAGAGAGTAACAAGCATGAGAATAACATTCAATCATGCATACACAGAAAGTTTTTGAACACCCTGAGTCGGAATCAAGCTTCTTTAATTTCAGAACTTCTGTACATGGTTTCTTCTACACAGTTTTTCTACTTCTTCTCTCCTATGCTCTATTTTTTTGATTATTATGCTAATCTTTCTAATGTTACGATGATACAAGTGAGGGTGTCTATATCTGTTTTCCCTCTGGCTCCTAAAACTGTCTAATCTAGGAATTCAAGTTTACCTACTTACATTTACTATTATAAATGCCTCTTAGTCCTTCAGATGAGAGCGTGACACTCAAGGTCTGATTACAATCTACCAGTACGCTCTTTGTTAATTATTACATTTAAGTTTGGCGCATCCTAATTCAAATCATTCAAACAATTCATCATGTGACAAAATGCGTTGGTGTTTGCCCCACGCTCACTTGTGGTTGGCGATGCTCCTGCATCACATTTTTTCTATTTTGTATTCTGGCAATGGAAAAGAGAAATGATTTCATGTCTGCAAATTTTATAATTGGCATTCTGGTGATGGAAAAGAGGAATTATTCTTGTCTGCAATTTATATATTGGGTATTCTGCCAATGGAAAATGAATGATTTGTCTGTCTGCATTTCGTTTTACCTTTGGGGGGATTTTTCCCTTGATGAAGACATAGTTTTTCTTTAAAAATTTGCTGCCATGTGATTCTTGTTAATGCTCACGATTTGGAATTAATTGATGCCACGGTTTTTCCCTTCGAAATTTGACTGATTTTTGCTAATACGCCCACGAAATTGCTCTGATAGACTGACTGAGTTGTTGTTTAATACGCCCACAAAATTGTACTAATAGATTGAGTGAGTTGTTGATTAATACGCCCATGAAATTGCTTAAAAATGTTGACTGAGTTGTTGTTTAAATTGCCCACGATGTTAGCAATTTAAATCATAAATTCACTTGCTGAAATTGACCATGATTTTTCCTTTAAATTGTTGACTGTGTTTGTTGGATTGGGCGTGAAGTTGCCTTGATGTTGACTGAGTGTGTTGTTGCATGACCATGAGTTGGTCCTTTTGCAGTTGGTATTGTCCCTTTTATTCTCCTTCTCCTTGAGTGTATACCCAACGTTCTCACTGCCACACTTTAATTGCCACGACGATGTTACTGGCCATGTAATTACCATGTTAATTGCAATGATAATTTCTATATTAATTGCCTTATCAATTGCCACAACAATTTCTACAATAATGATTAATGGTCAGTTGTTTCCCTTTCTGCTGCAATTGCCAGGTTAATTGAAATGTTAAATGCTATATTATTGCCTTATTAATTGCCAGGATAATTGCTACAATGTTGTCTTTGGTCCAATAATTGCCATGTTAATTGCTACCCTGAGTCAATGGTCAATTGATTCCTTCTTATTGATTAAATGCCACAGTGAGTTAAATGGTTAATAGTTATGTAAATTGCCTTGTTATTGTGCTATTAATCGTTATGTTAACTTTCATATAACTTGCCTTGCTACTATTATATTAATTGTTATGTTAACTAGCATGATAATTGCCTTGTTAGTGCTATATTACTTGTTATGAAAATAGTCATGTAGACTACCCTGTTATTGCTAAATTAATTGGTATGTTAATCATTATGTTAAATGCCTTGTTAACTATTGTAATAAATTGTTATGTAACAGATATGTAATTACCTTGTTGATTTTCTACAACAATGTTATTAGCTAGTAGTTTCCCCCTCAATGATAATAAACAACTAGTGTGGTTAGTTTGGTCTTTATAGCTAGACTAATTTTGAGGTTTAATTGTTCATACGTGTTAAAGGTAGCATTCTACTTTAAGAATGTTAATGTTGTTATTCAAGTTTATGGCTAGTTGGATGGGGATTCAGATTTATATATTATTGTCCTTTTTGGTTGTAATAAATACTAAAATTAGTATGGTGAGTAAAGACTAGATTGCAAATTTAGAATTGATAATTTAGATATGTAATTGATGTTAGTTGGATTTATAGATATCGCCTAATTGGTAACTCAGACTCGCTAAATTTGAGTCGTAATTCATGTTAAGTTCGGTTGGTAACTCGTTGACTAATGGAATTTAGACTGGTTAATCGATTTGTAATAAACGCCAATTTAAATCATAGATATTGACCTTTTAGCCTTGATTAATGGTTGGGTTGTTGATGAAGTCATTTTTATCTTGCGCTTCCCGTTGAGGGTGTTGTTGTTTAATATTAAGTAATGTTTGTTCGTGGTTTTGTAAACGTTCAATGTGATTGGTTTTGCTCACTGTAAGGGTTCTAGTTACTTGTGTAATAAATTTTGGGTGCGTTGGGTTGTTAGGATGATTGTCCTTAGCTTAGTAGGCATGGTCTGTTTGTGTCGAGTGGGATGTAGACACCTCCTTTTTACTCAGAACAATCGCCAGCCTTGAGACCTTAGATGGTCAAAATTGATGGGAACCTGGGCTTGAGCGCTTCTTATGTGTCCTAGAGGTCCTAACCATTGCAGGGTAGGATGGGCGGGTAGTCATTCTTATTCTTCATCGGTTGAATGTCGTACATTGCTTCCAGGTGCTTGATGTGCTTTTATGTTAGGTCGTTATGTTGTTGTTGCATGATTTTCATGCATGGTGTTCACCATCGTGTTGCGATGTTGAGTATAATGTCATTAATACCTTCCTACACACACAAAAAAAAAACAATTAAGGATGCTTTTACCAGTTTTTCATCATAGGAGTCATATTAGATGGGGATGTCACATGTGCTATCAGAGCGGGTTCAACCTGTGACTTGGGATCACTACGACTTTCGTTGATATGATTTGATTATAATGTTGCTAATTGAGTTGACTTGTATTTGTGCAGGTAATCATGGTTAGAGGACATCGCAAAGGCAGATGTCGGGGTGTTAGGGGAGGAGGCACGACACTTCCAGTAGCATCCACGCCTGAGGGATATAATCCCCAGGGAGACGAGAAGGTTGAAGGATAGGAGCAAATAGCAGTTGGTGGTGTGGTCAGAATGATGAGATATTTTCAGAGCATGTCTAAGGCACTGATCAGCCAGTTGGACAGAGATGAGGGCAAGGTGTCGACACCTGCTGAGGTTCCACCGCGCACTCCAATCATTACTGGTAGCATTCACCATGAATTCGATAAGGTCAAATGTCCTGAGTTCTTTGGTGCCCTGGACGGTGCAACCACTGACGCATGGTTGGAGAACATGGCGATGTGCTTCGCACTTCGTGATTATACCTCCAACATGAAGGTCCATATAGCGGTCTTTCAACTTAAGGGGAGTGCTCTTCTATGGTGGAAGACGCTCCTACCGCAGCTGAATGTGGCTGTAAACGACATGTCATGGGAACTGTTCAAGGAATGGTTCCAAGAGAGGTACCTTTCAGAGGAATTCATTGAGAGTTAGCTCAATGAGTTCAACACCTTATGATTGGGTGGTCGTACGGTGCCCGAGTACGAGGCTCATTTTATGGAGTTGCTCCAGTATGCTCTACATCTTAACACTGAGAAACATAAGGTCAAAAAGTTCATGTTCGGCCATAATGGCAACATACATGCAAAGGTTAGGAGTTTAATGCCTCAAACCTTGCATAATGTCATCCAAAAGGCCCTCATAGCAGAGGAGGAGCTTATCAACAGGGGTCAGCCCAGGACTCCAACCAAACCAGGAGGGTGGGTGTCATTTGGTGCACAGCAACATCAGACACCAGCCAGACATATGCTGGAATATCATGGCATCCAGAGGGGATCCACCTTCACTACACCTCGGTGACTGATGCCTCAGCAACGGACACCTTATTGGGGACCACAGCATCAGCAACAGTGTCGACCACAGGAGCAACATTTTAGGCCTATTCAACAGAACATACCAGGATTCCAGGTCGATGGGCCGTCATATTCTACTTTGGGTACCAAGACTACTAGGCCGAAGAAGGGGTGTTGGACATGTGGGGAGCCACACTACTAGTATGATTTCCCTGTGGAGAGGACTAGAGCGTCTGAATCAGCTGGACCCACTACCGTGGGAGATATGGGCAAGGCCCCATCAAATTCATGCA
Organism: Picea engelmannii; assembly: GCA_009831015.1. Taxonomy (NCBI): domain Eukaryota; kingdom Viridiplantae; phylum Streptophyta; class Pinopsida; order Pinales; family Pinaceae; genus Picea; species Picea engelmannii. The sequence goes on from ML795181.1 coordinate 224,584, forward strand.
ACAGTGAATAACCACCAGGAAGAGTATCAATTGGCTGTGCTTGAGATGACAGGTACTGTCTCTAACCATAACCTTAGTATTTTGATAGATCTCAGTGCTACCGGGAGTTTCATTTTTGGTGCAGCGCTAAAAAGGATTAAGGTAAAGGCAGTCGAACGGGATGAGTTTAGCTTCTTAGAGATGGCCTTGGGAGACAAACAAAAGGTTGGAGGAAAGGTTACGGGATGTGTCCTTAACCTAGGAGAGTTTGTCACAAGGGCCAACCTGTACGTCACGATCCTAGGATCTTATGACGTCATGATTGGTATGGACTGGTTGGATTCGCATGAGGCCATACTCAACTATAAAATGAAATAGTTGATCTTGGTCGATGACGAGGGATAGAGATGTGTGATTGTAGGATGAAACCAGGGAGTTTCCCTTAGGTTCATCTCTTCCTTACAGCTATGGAAGAGCATGCGCAAGGGGTGTAAGATTTATACGATCCTTGCATCAAATGAGAAGGGAATAGAGAAAGGTTTAGAACACATTCCGGTGGTGAGAGAGTCTGCGGATGTATTTCCAGAGGAGTTACCTGGGATGCCACTGGAGAGGAAATTGGAGTTTACCATAGACCTAAAACTGAGGACCGAAACGATAGCAATAATGCCTTATCGGATGTCGACCCTAGAGTTACAAGAGTTGAAAATGCAACTGAAGGAGTTGCAGGACCTGGGACTGATACGTCTGAGTGTGTCATCGTGAGGTGCGCCTGTTATTTTCATACAAAAGAAGGATGGGTCTTGAAGGCTCTTCATTGACTACCGTCAATTGAACAAAGCCACGATCAAGAATCAGTATCCGTTGTCGAGGATTGATGATCATTTTGATCAAATGAAGGGTGCGATGGTGTTTTAAAAGATCGACTTGCGATCAAGATACCACTAGTTACAGATTAAGGAAGATGACAACCCTAAGAACGCCTTTATGATGAGTTTTGGACATTACGAGTTTACTATTTTACTGTTTGGACTGACAAATTCCCCAGGGGTATTTATGAGTTTGATGAACGATGTGTTCCACGAGTACTTGGACAAGTTCGTCCAAGTATTCATTGATGATATTTTGATCTACTCTTGGATGACGAAGGAGCATGATGAGCACTTGCGCTTGGTACTACAGTGTCTGCGAGAGAACAAACTATATGGGAAGTTGTCTAAATGCTCTTTTTATCAATCAAAGATTCACTACTTAGGGCATGTCATCTCTAGCGAAGGCATCGTCTTGGATCCAACAAAGGTTGAGGCTATTATGGAATGGCCTGCGCTGACGAATGTCCCAGGAGTGCGTAGCTTCATGGGTTTAGTAGGATACTATCGATGGTTCGTCAAGGGATTTTCGAAGATAGAAAATCTGATCACGGAGTTGTAGAAGAAGAAAAAGAAGTTTCTTTGGACCGAGAAATGTGTGGAAGCATTTCAGAGGCTCAATGAGTTGTTGACAACAACACCGATACTAAAGGCCCCTGACATGGACACGGACTTCTTGGTATGCACTGACGCATCCAAGGAAGGCTTAGGTGGGGTCTTGATGCAAGACAGATGAGTGATCGCTTACATTTCGAGGAAACTGATAAGGCATGAGGAGAACTACGTGACGCACGATTTGGAGTTGTTAGCCATCGTATATGCCTTGAAGGTTTAGAGACACTACCTTGTTGGATGAAAATTTGAACTAAAGACTGACCACTATGGACTACACCACATATTTACGCAAAGCAACCTGAAGGCACGACAACGGCGTTGGTCGGAATTTCTTAGCGAGTACGACTTCGAGATTACTTAGATAAAAGGAACAATGAAACGAGTGGCAGATGCATTGAGTCAGAGACCACACATCTTTTTGGTGATGCCTCTTTAGACGAATCTGCATGAAAAGATTCTAACTTTACAGTGTGATGATGACTGGTACAAAGAGGTCGAGGGTTTTATCGAACAAAACACAATGATGGTACCACGATTTGAAGGATTTTCGTTTGATAGCGATGGATTATTGAGGTTTAAAAATTGAATCTATGTATCGCCGAATGACGAGTTGAGGATGTTGATCCTGAGTGAGGCTCATAGAGCAGTTTACATGGCTCACCCAGGAGTCACGAATATGAGAGCAGACCTTAAACCCTTATTCTTTTGGAAGGGAATGAAGGCATACATAGTCAACTATGTGGTCGGATGTCTAGAATGTCAGCAGGTAAAGGTGGAACATAAACACCCAACAGGATTACTACAACCACACGCTATGCCAGAATCAAAATGGGAGGTTATTTCGATGGATTTTATTGTTGGATTGCCACTGACGGAAAGGAGACATGACTCAATTTTCATAGTAGTAGACACTCTGACAAAGAGTGCTCACTTTATTCCTGTGCGTACAACGTATCATGCACCTGACATAGCTAGAGTTTTCATTAGTGATATTGTGAGGCTGCATGGTGTGCCTAAGAGGACTATATCCGATTGAGGATCGGTGTTTACTAGATGATTTTGGATGAGTTTCCAAGAGGCCTTGGGAACCCAACTTAACTTTAGTATTGGGTATCACCTAGAGACTGACGGGTAGACCGAACAAACAAACTAGACCTTGGAGGACATGTTGCACATGTATGTGATGGACCAACAAAAGTGTTGGGAAGAATTCTTGCCACTAGTGGAGTTCACTTACAACAACAGTTACCAAAGCACCATTAAGATGGCGCCTTTCGAGTTTCTTTACGGGTGATCATGTCGGATGGGTTTGAGTTGGGATAGGCTTGAGGATAGGGTCCTGGTGAGACCAGAAGCGATCCAAGAAATGGAAAAGAAAATGCAAAACAATAATACAAAGGATTAAAAACGTGCAAGATCGACATAAGAGTTATGTCGATGCGCACCATGTCGATAGTAGTTATGAGGTCGGCGATCGAGTCTTCTTGTGGGTTAAACTGCATAAGAGTTCGATGAAGTTTGGGAATGGAGGTAAAATATCTCCTAGGTTTGTGGGACCTTTCGATATTGTGGAGAGAAAGGGGCATGTGGCCTATCGACTAGCCTTGCCATATTCTTTGAGGCATATGCATGATATTTTTCATGTATCTTTTTTGAGACATTATATTAGTGATCCTACACATGTTATTGACATGAGTTCCTTGCAGGCATCAGATGAGGGGGTGCTCACAGCTGATTTGATCCACATCTTGGATCATCGCTTTCGACAGCTAGGACATCGAACAATAGAGTAGGTCAACGTCTAGTGGGGCCATTATAGTCCGCACTCGATGACCTAGGAGGACGCATATGATATGCGCCAAACGTTTCCATTTTTGTTTGATAGATAGACATATGATACTGTGATACACTTTATTTTTGGCATATATACTATGAAACTTCGGGATGAAGTTTAGACCAAGAGGGGGGGTGTATGTAACATCCTGCTCTGGTGCACTGAGCGAAATTATTCTTTGAGGACACATGCTTGCAAGTGATCCAGATTATTATGCTATTAAAACTTTTGATTTTGATTGAGGCATTATGGGTTGATGACATGTTGTTTCACTGCATTGACATAGACAGGTGCTATTGACTCAGTTTTACTAAGTGTGCAGGATTCTGGACTCAAGGATACAAAGGGATAGATGGAACCCCTTCGACTTTGGATCGAGTCAGGGAGTTTAACATTAGATTTTGATTGTTTTACTGTGATATTAGTACATCTGATTAGATGATATGATATGGATATGTTCTGACATGATTTATTGATGATGTAGGCTGATGATAGCTTTCCGACCAGACTCACATGTGGAGTAAATGGGTCATGCATCACTACCATAGATGTTGAGGGAGAGGTGTGGATATCATCCCTGCCACAACCTACTAGCGCTCTCGCCATGGCTCGAACTGTAGCTTAATGTTTACTTAGTTCGAGATGACCCACGATGTCGCGAGGGAAGACTGTGAGAATCACTCATGATGATTCTAAGGGGCGCACAATAAGGCGGGGGCCTTATTCCTTAGAGGCCCTTAGTCTCCCACAAGTTCACCTGGTAGAGTATTGACTCTAGGGGTTTTTGATGTCTACCAAGTCAGTCAAGAGGCGAGTGGCACCCTTGGAGCACATAGTGCATCCCGAAGGGGACATCGCACAAGGGAAATATATTAGGGCATGTGGTACACTTGGAGCACCTAGTGAGTCCTGAAGGGCACGTTGCATTTTTTTGATAAATGAATGAACCTAGTCGACCTTAGGATGAACACTGTGAGAAGAATTTAAAAAAAATAATTTCCCTAATAAAATGTCGCCCATCACGAAAACATAACGTTTAAGTCTAAGCTATGCTAATGGTAAAATTTTATCTATCTATAAAAAAAAAATTAATAATAATAATAATAATAAAAACATAAATACTAATTACAATCTTCGNAAAAGTGAATTAATCATTTTATTATTTTATGATAATTTAAAATATATTAATTTAATGAGAAAAGGGAAAAGGGGGGAAATTTCTACACCTGCCTTTTTGAGTTCTAAATAAAAAGGGGAAAGAGGGAAAAATCTAAAATATTAGGAAACTAGGAAAAGAGGGAAACACAAAAAGAAAAAAAGGAAACAAAAGGGAAAAAACAGAAAGTCAAACTAAGTAAAGTATCTACCATTTAAGAGATTTGTAATTTAAATTGAACTAGCAAATTAATAGTGGGGAAAATCATTAAAACCTGTAAGAGAATTTGGGGACACCTAGGAGCGATTCTAGGAGTAACTCTAAGTGGGTGAGGGAAATAAAGATAATTAATTAATTAAAGAAATTAATTTATGGAGGAATGAAGGGGATGGGTGACACTTGTACGGGCAGAAATTTTTAGGAATTAAATTTTAAAAAATTAACTAAACGAGATTTTTGGAAAGTAAGGAACCACGAAACTCTATATAATGAAGGGAGGAGATGGAGGTTGGGTCTTCTTCTTTTTACATAATGTTACACTGCAGAAATATATGCTTGACTGATTTAACTTGTCGGAGTTGGGATACCTAGTTCGATGAGGAGTGGTAGCTCGGTCTTTCCAGACGAGATGGGAGCTAGTTGAAATCTTTGGATAGTGAGTGTGTGGCCCCTTTGCGGCTCGGGGGGATAAGGGGGAAGAAGAGTACCCCTAGCATTGGCTGGGAGGTACCAGTGAAGTCTCACCGATCGAAACGTGGGAGTTGCAAGGAGCATGTGGGACATCCACTCCAAACAGGAAACAATATGCTTTCTTTGTTTTGTATGGTAAATTGTGTTAGAACTAATGCTCGAATCTGCATTTTTACTTGGGTAAGTGAACTGATTGTCTAGATGTCTTTTTGAAATTTTCTTAGCCTAGATCGATGATAGATTGACTCCCATGGATTCATTTCCCCACACGTCTCGACAAACTTGCTATGTTGATTGTGACCTTTGTGGTTATTTAGCCTTCATCCCTAGCTCACCAGTCCTCGCCTAAGTAGTTGGCCAAGAGCCTGATCTACGGTTGTCGCCTTAGCGTTAAAATATCTATGGATCTCAACGCCCTACTTTTATGTGCGAGGATGATGAGAAAAGAACAAACTTGTTAGCTGGGTACCCTTGATGTTTGTCCCTGGCTGATTCTTGGTTCCGCCATCTGGAAACGACCTCTGCATGTGGGTTATCTGGTGTCCTGGTTGGTTTTCTCTATAAATTGATTGATAGAACCCCTGCAATCATTCAATGACCTTTCCCATTGGATCCTTGCATTCGCTTATTGTTGTCTACGTTGTATTCGGGTTATAGCAATGGAAGCACGAATTGATTTCTTGTCTGCACATTTTTGGGTATTCTGGCAATGGAAAAGAGAAATGATTTCATGTCTGTAAATTTTAATAATTGGCCTTCTGGCAATGGAAAAGAGGAATTATTCTTGTCTGCAAATTTTATATTGGGTATTCTGGTAATGGAAAAACAAAGTGGTTTCATGACTATATTTTTTTCTATTTTGTATTCTGGCAATGGAAAAGAGAAATGATTTCATGTCTACAAATTTTAATAATTGGCATTCTGGCGATGGAAAAGAGGAATTATTCTTGTCTGCAACTTTTATATTGGGTATTCTGGAAATGGAAAAACGCAATGGTTTGATGACTACATTTTTTCTATTGTGTATTGTGGCAATGGAAAAGAGAAATGATTTCATGTCTGCAAATTTTATAATTGGCATTCTGGCGATGGAAAAGAGGAATTATTCTTGTCTACAACTTTTATATTGGGTATTCTGGCAATGGAAAACGAATGATTTCTCTATCTGCGTTTCGTTTTACCTTTGGGGCGATTTTTCCCTTGATGAAGACTGAGTTTTTCTTTAAAACTTTGCTTCCATGTCATTCTTGTTAATGCCCATGATTTGCAATTAATTGATGCCATGTTTTTTCCCTTTGAAATTTGACTGAGTTGTTGGTAATACGCCCACAAAATTTATCTAATAGAAAGACTGAGTTGTTGTTTAATACGCCCATGAAATTGCACTAATAGACTGACTGAGTTGTTGATTAATATGCCCACGAAATTGCTTAAAAATGTTGACTGAGTTGTTGTTGAAATTGCCCATGATTTTAGCAATTCAAATCATAAACTCACTTGTTGAAATTGAACATGATTTTGCCATTAAATTGCTGACTGTTTTTGCTGGATTGGGCACGAAGTTGCCTTGATGTTGACTGAGTGTGTTGTTGCATGACCACTAGTTGGTCCTTCTACAGTTGTTACTATCCCTTTTATTCTCCTTCTCCTTGAGTGTATACCCAATGTTCTCACTACCACACTTTAATTTCCACAATGATGTTACTGGACATTATATTCCCATGTTAATTGCAATGATAACTGCTACATTGATTGCCTTATCAATTTCCAGAACAATTTCTACAACAATGATTAATGGTCAGTTGTTTCCCTTTTTGCTGCAATTGCCAGGTTAATTGAAATGTTAAATGCTATATTATTGCCTTATTAATTGCCAGGATAATTGCTACATCGATGTCTTTGGTCCAATAATTTCCATGTTAATTGCTACCCTGAGTCAATGGTCAGTCGATTCCTTCTTATTGATTAAATGTCGCAGCGAGTTAAATGGTTAACAATTATGTAAATTGCCTTGTTATTGCGCTATTAATCGTTATGTTAACCATCATATAAATTGTCTTGTTGTTGTTATATTAATTGTTATGTTAATCATTATGTTAAATGCCTTGTTAATTGTTGTGATAAATTGTTATGTAACAGATATGTAATTACCTTGTTGATTTGCTACAACAATGTTATTAGCTGGCAGATTCCCCCTCAATGATAATAAACAACTAGTTTGGTTAGTTCGGTTGTTATAGATAGACTAACGTTGAGGTTTAACTGTTCATACATGCTAAAAGTAGCATTCCACTTTAAGAATGTTAATGTTGTTATTCAATTTTATGGCTAGTTGGATGGGGATTCAGATTAATATAGAATTGTCCTTTTTGGTTGTAATAAATATTAAAATTAGTATGGTGAGTAAAGACTAGATTGCAAATTTAGACTTGCTAATTTAGATATGTAATTGATGTTAGTTGGATTTATAGATATCGCCTAATTGGTAACTCGGACTTGCTAAATTTGAGTCATAATTCATGTTAAGTTTGGTTGGTAACTCATTGAATAATGGAATTTAGACTGGTTAATTGATCTGTAATTAACGCCAATTTAAATCATAGATATTGACCTTTTAGCCTTGATTAATGTTTGGGTTGTTGACAAAGTCATTTTTATCTTGCGCTTCTCATTGAGGGTGTTGTTGTTTAATATTAATTAATGTTTGTACATGGTTTTGTAAACATTCAATGTGATTGGTTTTTCTCACTGTAAGGGTTCTAGTTACTTGTGTAATTAATTTTGGGTGTGTTGGGTTGTTAGCATGATTGTCCTTAGCTTAGTAGGCTTGGTCTGCTTGTGTCGAGCGGGATGTACACACCTCCTTGTTCCTCAGAACAGTTTCCAGCCTTAAGACCTTAGATGATCAAAATTGATGGGAACCTTAGGTTGAGTGTTGCTTATGTGTCCTGGAGGTCCTAACCATTGCAGGGTAGGACGAGTGGGTAGTCATTCTTACTCTTCATCGGTTGAATGTCGTACATTTCTTCCAGGTGCTTGATGTGCTTTTATGTTAGGTCGTTATGTTGTTTTTGTGTGAGTTGCATGTGTGGTGTTCGTTGTCATGTTGCGATGTTGATTATAATTTCATTAATACCTTCCTACACGCACACACACAAACAAAAATCAAGGGTTCTTTTATCGGTTGTACATCATAGGAGTCGTACCGGATGGGGATGTCACAGTCGTCCAAGAACACTATGACAAGCTTATCAAAATAATTTCTGAATATTTCATTCATTAAGGACATAAAGACAGTTGGTGGATTGATCAATCCAAATGGCACCACCACAAATTCATAATGCCCATACCTGGTTCTAAATGTTTTCTTCCTTGATCCTTAACTGATGGTATCCTAACCTCGGGTCAATCTTCAAAAATATATTTTCTCCTCTTAGTTGATCAAAGAGGTCATCAATTATGGGTAGAGGATACTTCTTCTTTATAGTATAATTATTTAGTTGTCGAAATTCAATACAGAATTTCAAGGTTCCATCCTTCTTTTTGACAAAAAGTACTGGTGCTCCCCAAGGTGAAACACTTGGACGTATGTACCCTTTCTTCAACAATTCGTCCAACTGCATTTGTAATTATTTTAACTCTAGTGTGCTCATTCAGTAAGGTGTTTTTGACACTGGGGAAGCTCCAAGAACTAAATCAATTGAGAAATATATATCCCTTCTTGGTCGAAACCACGGTATTTCTTGGAATACATATTCAAATTCCAGTAGTACCAAGAAATATTCAAGGCTTGGCCCCTTTGTATTTTCTAGCCCTTCCACATGAGCTGCATATAATTGACATCATTTTCAAAAACATATCTTTAGTTGTAAGGCTGAAATATCCCTTATAAATATGGGACTTGAAACTCCTTTCACGGTGTTTTTTTTTCCATCTTCATCAAGATAGGTAAATGTCTTTCTATGAAAATCCAGGACAACATGATGTTTTTCCATCCAATCCATTCCAATTCGAATATCATAAGACCCCAATTGTATGATATTTAGATCAACATTTGTATTCACACCATCAATACCTATGGAACATCCTCTGACCATATCATGGATTCTCCTTTTGGCTCTAGTGGCTAGCTGGACCAAACTTGATTTTCTAAGCTTAATTTTCTCCAAATGTAATCTATCCACTATTTTAGGATCAATGTAACAACGAATTTCTCCTAAATCAATTAAAATAGAAATATGTTTATTTATGATCTTACCTTCCACCTCGATCATATTGGATTGGTACTCTGCTTGTCGATCATATAAAGCTACATAGACTCTTCCCATGTCTTCGACTGTTGTAGCCTCTCGGACGTTGTGCATAGTATTCACTCTATCTTTTATGTGTGGGAAATCCTTGTATAGGTGATCTTCCTTGCATCCCCAGCTTTGGATTGGTGGTCTTCCCCTTTTTCCCAAGAAGTGTTATTTCTTGGATTCACCCTTAGCATAATGATATTGATTATTTCTATTAGGTTCATTCCTATTGAAGGGAGGTTTGAATCCTTTCCTCTTCTGATTGGAATTCTCCTTCTTCTTATCCTTCTAATATTTCTGCAAAGATTCTCTTCCCTGGCCTTGCTCATACATGAATTTATCCTTCCTGATGGCCTCACTCAAGGTCCTAGGCTCATCATACCTAATATTTTATTTATAAAAGGTTGTCATTCCACTTAGAAATAATTATATTTTCACCTTCTCATCATCAACGAACCTGGCATACTTTAACAATCCCAAGAACTTCTTCTCATATTTTTCCATAGTCATGCTTCCCAGCTTGAGTTCAAATAACTCCTGCATTTTCTTGTCATAGAAATTCTCTGAGAGGTACTCCTTCTAGAAGTACTTCTTGAACTGCCTCCAAGTGATCCTACTCTGATTAATATGTTCAAATTTATTCAGTTGATCCCACCACATTGCAATTTTCCCGTGTAAGTGGTAGGTGGAAATCCTAGCTTCTAGGTTTGATGAATAGTTATGCAATTGAAAATACCTCCTGATTCCAAGAAACCATGCTTCGACATCATATTCCTTTTCTTTTTCACCATAAAAGGATGGTGGATTAATCTTCCTCAGCTGTCCTTGCAAACTGTCCACTTCCTGTCTCCTTCTTTGGTTCATAATAGGAGACACCTATGGACTGCTTATGGAATATTTCAATGCATAAAACTTTCTTATTGAGTAAGGAGGTGAGTGGTTTCTTGTTAAGCCCTAATATTGTCTCATTGCCCCTTAATTGGGGCATATTATATTAGTAATGTTATTTTATTTATGTCGTCTTTATTCCATTAGTTATAATTATACCTTCTAGTCTCCTATATATACCAAGGAGACATTTTCATTTGGAATCATCTTGTACTTGAAAATTTAAGTGGGGTAAAAGGAGGTTGCCCCCTCTAAGAGGATTATTATCTGAAATTGTCTCTTTTTCAAGGCCTTGATTACTTTTTCTGAGGTTTTTTTATGCTATACTGATATTTGGTTCTTAACATATGGTATCAGAGATCAAGGTCTTGGGGTTTCGCTGCTACATCTGAGACACCTTGGAATTTTCCCTATAATTTTTTTTCTACAACATTTCAGAAAGAAAGGATTTAAGAATATTTATCAGATGGACCAAGGTACATTGGGTTAAAATTTCATCTCCTAAGGCCTTATACTTTCGGAGATACAACTTGTACAAGATAGGGTTCTGGAATCATCCTAAAATGAGTCATTTTGGAATTTTTGCTATAAAAAAGTTTCTGTAATGTTTCAGACCCTGAAATCTGGAGGATATTCACAAAACTTAGTAAGGTATCTGTGGTAAAAATTTCAGCTTCTGGGTTATCCTAAATTTGTAGATACACCCTGTGTAAGATAGGGTATCCGACTAGTCCTATTGACTAGTCTCAAGAAGGTGTTCCAGGTAAAACAATCATAACTTCTTCCTAGAGTATCCAAATTGAGTGAGACCTATTTCATTGGATCGTAGACAGTCTGTAGTATTTTTGGTACGATTTCCAGAATTTTATATCAATTTTTTTGTGCAGGGCACGCTATACAAGTGAAATCTCCTAGAAAGGCCAAAAAGAGGCAAGTTGTGGGGAATTTACCATAAATTACACTAGACACATTCAATTTTGATTAGACCTATGGCATTGCAGAGAAGAAATAGCAGAGAACTACATAAAATAAATTTTCATACCCAGAAGGGTTGAAACTTGGGAGATACAATAGAATAAAGATTGTCTAGCAGAACCACCTCAAAATCAAGGTTCAAAAGTGATACTTGGCCAACATTCCACCCAAAAAGGGAACTTATACACCAAATAAGCCTCCAAACAATCCTACTTGGAATATTGATGAAGGTGAAGAAATGTGTAGGGACATAAATGATTTACAATAGAAAATAGTAGCAAAATATGAAATACAAGAGATGGAAGATAATTTGGAGGCAAAGATGGATGGTTTAAAAGAGGAGATCATGAAAGTATTTAAAAATTTCATAACAGAGAAGACACCTGAAAGTGAAAATGCATCCCATGAAATTCACAATGAGGACACAATGAAGGTGAATCAAGAATGGAGAAACTCCAACCTTAGGTTGAAGACCAACCACGTTCCTAAGATCAATATGAGGAAGTTTGATGGCAAGGACCCAATCACGTGGATACTTTAGATGGAGCAATTATTTGATCTACATAATGTGCCACATACACAAAAGATACGAATTGCTTATTTATATTTAGAACCTAATCAATTTTTATGGTATCGATGGATTTTTTCTCACAAATGACTCGTCACTTGGACAATGTTCATGGAAGAAATGATGACACACTATGAGGATACAAGGAACAATACCTTCTTTAGCCAATTGATAAATATCAAGAAAAACGGTTTAGTTACCGAGCACATTGAGAACTTCCAAAGATTGAATATAAAGGTAACTGATATTCCAGATGAGCACTTGATTGATGTATTCATTGGAACTTTAAAGGATAACATTCAAAATGAGGTTCACCTTTGGGAACCAAAATCATTGGAGAATGCATTTAAGGTGGCAAGAAATTTCGAAAGTAAAAATATGGCTATGGCTACTAGAAGGACCAATCCTAACATCTATAGAGAGAACAATGCTCCTTCTTCTAAAACATCTCAACCTACAAGGTTGACACCTCAACAATTGGAGGAAAGAAAAGAAAAAGGTTTATGCTTTAATTGTGACAACAAGTACAGTAAGGGACATAAGTGTGGTGAGAAGAAATTATTCTACACAGATTGTGAAGAGGAAGAAGAAGAAGAACAAGAACCATCTCAAGATGAAAACATAGAAGCAATTTTGTCTGAAGAGTTGACTCCCACAATATCATGTAATGAATTGGTTGGAATTATCACTCCTCAAACCCTCAAGATCGAAGGATACATCAAAAAGAAAAAGGTAATAGTCCTAATTGATTCTGGCAGTACTCATAATTTCATTCATTATAAATTAGCCAAATCTCTCAATTGCTTTGTATATACAGCGCCAGAGTTTCAAGTAATGATTGTAGATGGAGGAACTATCAATTGCTCAGGAAAATCAAATAAGATCATTCTTACTATGGGGGAATATGTAAGAATAGTCCAATGATTTCTATACCCACGGGTGGTGCAGATGTTCTACTAGGAATCCAATGGTTACAATCATTATGAACAATGGATTTTAATTTTCAAGAAATTTTCATTGGAAGGAAAATAAATTGAGTTAAGAGGTATCACAGGGAAACCCAGTAAGGTGATAAGCTCTAATGGAATGAAAAAATTATTGAAAAAGGGGCATCAAGGCGTTATTGCACAACTATGTTCACTAGATGTTCAAACATCTAAGCCATCTATTCCTAAATATCTCCAAGGGATCATTGATAATCATTCCAAAGTATTTGAAGATATTCCCAAAGGTCTTCCACCCACTCGAAATCATGATCATGAAATTCACCTAATTCCTGGGAGTGTTCCTCCTGACATTAGGCCATACAGATACCCTTATGCCCAGAAGAATGAAATTGAGCGCATGGTTGAAGAAATGTTAGAGGCTGGCATTATTAGACCTAGCCAAAGTTCTTACTCTGGACCAATGGTAATGGTATTCAAGAAAGATAGCTCATGGCATATGTGTCCAGATTATAGAGAGATCAACAAGATCACTATTAAAGATAAGTTTCTCATTCCCATCATTGATGAATTTTTAGATGAACTACATGGAGCAATCTATTTCACAAAATTGGATATCCGTTCAGGGTATCATCAGATCGAAATGAAGGAAGAAGATATCCCAAAAACAACATTCGAAACTCATGAAGGCCATTATGAATTTTTGGTCATGCCTTTTGGCCTTACAAATTCACCTTCAACATTCCAAGGGTTGATAAATTCCATTTTCAAGCCCTTCCTTCGAAAATTTGTATTAGTATTTTTTGATGATATAATAATATATAGCAAGTCTTGGGAGGAGGATGTGCGATATGTTGACAAGGTGCTACAACTACTAAAGGAGAAACAACTATATGCCAAACCATACAAATGTTTATTTGGAGTAAAGGAGGTAGAGTATTTGGGTCATATTGCATCTCATGAAGGTGTCAAGGTAGACCCTAACAATATTAAGGCCATGATGGACTGGCCGATTCCCAAAACATTGAAGAATCATAGAGGATTTTTGGGTTTGACAGGTTACTACCGGAAGTTTGTTAGGAACTATGTAAGAATAGAAACACCTTTAATGACACTAACTAAGAAGGATTCATTTTCATGGACTCTAGAGGCAACTAAAGCTTTTGAACAACTTAAAGAGGTGATGTGCGAAGCTCTTGTCTTGACCACTCCAGACTTCAAAAAAGACTTTATTGTGGAATGTGATGCCTCAGGAAATGGAATTGGTGCTATCTTAATGCAAGAAGGAAGGCCCCTGGGTTTTGAAAGTTGGCCACTCAAGGGAAAGTACTTACACAAACCCATTTATGAGAATAAAATGATGGCAATACTACATGCATTGAAGAAATGGCATCCTTACCTAATAGGTAGGCACTTCAAGGTCAAAAAAGATCATGATAGTCTTAAATACTTCTTGGAACAAAGACTATCTTCAGAAGAACAACAAAAATGGGTAACC